>VZRO01000201.1:2025-91092 GCA_013397915.1 Daphoenositta chrysoptera | reverse complement strand
TCTCACCCGGGCGGCGCCCCGGCGGGCGGGAGGAGCTCTGCCCCTGCGGCCGGGGATGGTGGGGACGGGGTAAGGCTGGCGGAGGTGAAGAACTTTATTTCTTTCCTCTCTGTTGCCGCTTGTGGAAGGTGGTGTGGCAGCAAAGGTGTGAAAGGCGCGGGTGGAACGTGAGCCAAGGTGACCTTCTGGGTGCCTGGCGTTCCCCCGGGCGGTCCGGAGGCTGCCAAGCCCCCAGTGATAGGCTTCCCATCTTTCTCCCTTAGTGACTGCGGTAGGGTCAGCCATGCCCTTCTCAAACAGCCACAACCTCCTGAAGATGAAGCACAGTCCTGAGGAGGAGTACCCTGACCTGAAAGCTCACAACAATCACATGGCTAAAGTGCTGACCCCGGACCTGTACAAGAAATTGAGGGATAAACAGACTCCCAGTGGATTTACCCTGGATGATTGCATCCAGACTGGGGTTGACAACCCAGGTAATGGGATCGTTAGGTCTGCATAATGATCTGTTCTCCCTCCTGACTGGAAGTGCTTCTTGACAATGGTACCCAAAGTTCTCAAGCTACTGAGGGACAAATCTTCCAAAACATTGAGAGACTGCTCTAAAGGCATGGCTCTGTTAGGAAGCCATGTTTCCATCAAGCTATGTTCCATGCTGTGATCTGACATAACAATTCCCAGACACTTCAATTATGTAACTGCGCTGCTAAATACTTTCAATCTGAAGAGAAAAAAAAAAAGTCAAACCAAATGCATTCTAATTATAACTCAGCTGGGGACGGGGGGAAAAAAAGTCGGTTTACCTGGCTGTCCTGGTCTAGTCCTATTCCAGACTGGTTATGTGATGTTCTCTAGCACTTCTATGAAAAAGGGGGAGCAGATGTGTTTACATGTTAACATTACAGTATTTATTTTTACTCTAGCAATATCAAAATGGCCCAACTAAATAATCAGAGACTGCCTCCTGATGAGGAGTACCCGGACCTGAGCACCCACAACAACCACATGGCCAAAGTTCTAACCCTGGATTTATACAAGAAACTGAGAGACAGAGTCACGCCCAGTGGCTTCACCCTGGATGATGTCATTCAGACTGGGGTTGATAATCCTGGTAAAATGCATTGAGAATATTCCGTGTGAACCAGCTGAAGTAACTGGTGCTTTTGAATATGGTGACTTAAAACTAATTTTGTGGAGGTGGTATTTATGAGCAGACTACAGAAATGTAGCTCTGTAGCAGAAGGAACAAAAAGCAAAGCATGCTTGCTTGCAGCAAAGCATGATTGTTTAGACATAAAGTTCTATGCAGTGATCTAAATTAGCTAGTGAAATTAGATGTGCTGTGCAAATCTGTCCTAAACCAAGCTTGGCAAATGAGCATGGTTTAATGACAACAGCTATGGGTTTCCATAGCACTGCATTTGACTAACTGGACAAAATGTAAAATGTAGGGTCTCTCCAAATGTTTCTATGTAAGAACAAATTTCTTAAGTGACTTGTCTTGCCACTAAAGAACTTGCCTGGTTAGTGCTGCACTGGAGTACAGCCAAACGTCACCCAAACTTAGATCTTCTGACTTTATTACCACTCCAGGCCATCCCTTCATAATGACAGTAGGATGCGTGGCTGGTGATGAAGAATCCTATGAAGTGTTCAAGGAGCTCTTTGATCCAGTTATTGAAGACAGGCATGGTGGCTACAAGCCAGGTGATCAGCACAAGACCGACCTGAATGCTGACAACCTGCAGGTATAAACTTTTGGTGAATTACAGATACTGGTCTGAGGACTGTAAAGTTGTTGGTAGCTGCCTAAACTAACAGGCTCTATCCCCTCACTTGCACTGAGCATGGACACTTGGGGCTGTGAGTGGTGCAATCAGCCTGAAGAGCTTGCTGCTGTGGGATGTCAGTGGCTGGGTACAGCCAGGCAGCTGGGGTGCAGCAGGAGCTTTTTTCAGGTGCTGCTGCAGGGTGGGTTGTGCCAAACACCTTCAGTGTGTATTTCCATGAGCTGTGGGCTGTAATAGTCATGCTAAACAGTACTGTCCTGGGAGTCAAGGACCACCATAAAATTTAAACACTTTTTGGATCTTAATTACCAGCTGATGGTGTCATACTATCAAGTAAGTATTTTTACAGCTAGGAGTAAGGATTCCTAATCATTTTATGGATTTTAAATGTTACTATAAACTCTGGGAGTTCCTAGCTCAATGTTGATTTGCTATCCATAGATCATATTGAAAGTAAGAGACTTGGGAGAACAGTAACGAATAACTCTCATTTGCAAGAGTAAACAATTACCTAAAGAAGGTTTTGTCTCATGTTGATATCTCTGGATTGCAAATCTGAAGGGATAACAGAAGCCCAGACCACAGTCTGAAATGAACATAAAACTGTTGTTCTGGTGATGGTGATAATCCCTGTCTTGTAGGACTGCTTAGTAGCTGTAGCCTTGGCCTCAAACCAAGAGTTGTGTTACACAGATACTTGATGTGATGATGAAGAAAATAGTCCTGAAGTGAGGCTCTGGCTTACAAGCCAAGTAGTCAATACCTCAGGTGGAAAGTGCATTCTTAAATGCATGGGGGCTGCATGTATTTATGGGAGGTATCTTGGTAATAGGGTTGTACTCACTGGTTTCCTAATCTTGTAGGGAGGTGATGACCTGGATCCCAACTACGTGCTAAGTTCCCGAGTCAGAACTGGCAGAAGCATCCGTGGATTCTGTCTTCCCCCGCACTGCAGTCGAGGAGAGAGGCGGGCTATCGAGAAGCTCTCTGTGGAAGGTAAAGTGAGAACCGGCTGCATCAGGGAAACACTTCTGTCCTTTGCTCAAGAGGTGTCCTTTGCAGTTTGAAAATGGAGGCTCTTGGCAAAAGCCACCTCCCTGGAGACTTAGTCTGAACGTGGAGCTTTCCCTGGAAAAGGCTCATTACATTAGAGCTGCCTCAGCATTGCAGCTTGTAGCTGAGAGCAAGAGCACATGGCAGAGAGAAGTTGGACTGCATTAAGTTGACCTCTGCTGATCTCAAAAACTTCTGTCTGTGTGTGTGGGGAAAGAGGTTGGTTCATCAGGGCTCAAACCTGAAATGTTACAGGTGTGTAGCAACTACAGGGCTTGAGTCATGGGGTGCAGTATTTTGTGGCTACTTTTAATTGACTTTCATTAATGCACAGCTTGCGTAGAGATGTAGTCTTGCTCCAAATCTGCAGCTGACTAGAATCTGCCCTGGCTCTCAGTGGAACTCCTCAGCTGGTTTTTGTTGTTGTTGTTGCTTCTCAGTGCTCAAGGTACAGTTCTGGAGACTTGGGAGTGTAGTTGTTCCAAAACCTCTCAAGGGCAGGGTAACAGTCCTTGACTAGAATAATACTGCTTGTTACATTCCTAACCTTGGTTCTCCTTGGAAGACAAGCACTCGCCATTTGTACAGTTCAGCAGCAGTAACGATTCTATACTGCATGTAAGGGAACAAAGGCTGCCTGTATAAGCCTGGAAGGTGCAGGCAAATCATCTGATACTGCCTCAAGTTCTGTAATGCCACAAGGGCATTGCTGTTGCAGATGAAAGCAAGGGAGGAGCCCGACCCAGCAGATCAGACATTGCCGTGTGTGGTCTCCAAAGTGATGGGAAAGTCTAGCACCCTTAGTCCTATTCTAAAGGAGCCTCTCTCTCTTTCAGCTCTGGGTAGTCTGGATGGTGATCTCAAGGGGAAGTACTATGCTCTGAGGAACATGACTGATGCAGAGCAGCAGCAGCTGATTGATGACCACTTCTTGTTTGACAAGCCAGTTTCTCCTCTGCTCTTGGCATCTGGGATGGCACGAGACTGGCCTGATGCCAGGGGTATCTGGTGAGTATGTCTGTGAGGAAGCAGTCATAGAAGTCAAAAAACTCTAGCAGTTTCAGTGGTGACTTGTACTGTTGGGCAAAGTAGCAGCTTCTCACCTTGTATTGCTGAATCTGATGAGAAGCTTCCGTGGGGGAAGTTGCAGCTTAACCAGCAGAATTTGGACAAGTGTTCTTATGCTGGTAAGAACAAGCCAGCCTGGCTAGCCCAGAGCCTGCCCATCCAGCACAGGTTAGTGAAGTACCAGGCCAAAACTGAATCAGTTTATGGAAGTAGATCACCTGTAAAGGAACAGATGTGCCACTGCAGTTGACTCTTCCCACAAGAGTTGATAGTAACTTGTGGTACAAACCATAGAATTGTCTTAGCTCAGAGCTGACCCTGGATGCATAGTTACTCCCTTGTAGTCTCTTCACTTCTGCTTGCAGAAACTCATTGGTGTTGGACTAGTATGGCTTTACCTGTACTAGTGATGAGATTTCCCCCCTGTCCCCAGAGTCTTGGTGACAGGAGTTGACTGATGGAGAGGTGTGGAATAGAAGGATTCTGCTTGTTTTAGATGTAGGTCACCTACATAAAACTCCGCATCTCAGGAGCTTCTGCAGCATAATTAACTTGCTCCCTTGTAAGCTAAGGGCTAGGTTTTTACCAACAGGAATGCTCCAATCTTATTACTGCAGCTGTTTCAGTACAACCCAGAGGAAGCATGCTTTGTTTCTGTAGGTCACCTTTAAGATTGCATCATCTACCTGCAGATTGCCAGCACCAGATAGCGCTGTCATCTGAGCATGACTAATCTACAGGCTTGAAGTGTAATGTCTTAGTGTTGTCTGCATAAATAACTTTCCTCGGGTACTAGCTAATTTCTGATCCTAATCAAGTTCAGAAATTACCAGCGTGATAAACACTGAGGATAGTACTTGCTGTCAGCTGCAAGCTGGGACAAGAGGAGCCCATTGTTCAGAGGATTTTTATATAGCATCTCTGAAGAGCCCTGATCTAAAATTAATAGTGAAAGTAAGGTACAAAGTGCAGTTTGACAGAATCTGACAAAATTCTGCTAAAAAGGCTTATAACACATGGTGTCATTATGAACATTATTGTACAGGACTCCCTCAAAGTCTACTAATCACCTTTCTGGAAATTGCTGAGCAGAAATACCTTAATTTGTAAACTGGGGCCACAAGTGAGCTATGGAGATGAGGGGGTTTTAGGTCTTGATACTGTAAGACTAGGTAATGTCATGTTATTAGTCACTCTGTAAAGAGCAATTCAAATTACTTCTTGAAAAGAGCAGGGTGACAACTACCAGCTTAACTCAGGTCCTGTGTGGGCAGCAGAAGAAGATCAATCTTGTTGAAGCAGCTGAGTGAGCCTCTTGAACTAAAAACTACAGTGATGAGCAATTTGGTGCCATCTTCAAAATGGGAGGTGGGAAAGACAGCAGATTGATTGCTTTGTTTCCTAGGCACAATGATAACAAGACCTTCCTTGTTTGGATCAATGAAGAGGATCACCTTAGAGTTATTTCCATGCAGAAAGGTGGCAACATGAAGGAAGTATTTACCCGCTTCTGTACTGGGCTAACAAAGGTAAATCACTGTTGTCTGAGTTGTAGGTTGAAATGGCCCATGGTTCTCTGGTTAGATCTGAGAATGCAATTTTCAAGCCCCCTCTGGAGTCCTGCATGGTTGTGTTTCATAGCCTGGATCTCTGGGAACACCCTGATGAGATCCAGAGCTATGAGGGTTTCAAAACACCTGTTCTGGCAAAAAGCCTTGTGGCTGTGAAATCTAGGATATGTTTGCTTGATGTGGTGGCATCTTTATCCAAATGTCTCAACTGTATTTTAAAGACATTCTACATAGTTCTCTAAAGCTTTGAGACACCTTGGGTGGGAGGAGAAGTCACTTGAATGTGGATGGGCAAAGCTGGACTCAAGTTTTCAGGCTGGATGCTGTTCTCTACTTCTAGTCTTGATATGAGCTTGAGCTTTACCAGCCCCTTTCCTGAGCCTAAGAGATGTGCCAGCTTGACATGTATTAAATCCAGCTTCCCAGCAGATAATGACATAAGAAGATAGCCTTTAAATTTAGCCTCTCCCACTGCTAGGAGCAAAATGAAGGCCTTAAAAGCCCCTTGTTGGTGGCTGTTTTTTTCCATATGGAGGGGGCTTATGTGGCTGAAATAGCTGTTCAAAGTGTTGTGGCTGTTGCTGGGTGACAGCAGCTGCACGTGAGCACTAATGGATGTCCTACAGTCTAAAGGCAGAGAACAATCTCTAAACATTCATTCTTTCTATTTATAGATAGAAAGTCTCTTCAAGGCCAAAAACTACGAGTTCATGTGGAATCCACACTTGGGCTACATCCTGACCTGCCCATCCAACCTCGGAACAGGGCTCCGTGCTGGTGTGCACATCAAGATCCCACACCTTGGGAAACATGAGAAATTTGGAGAAGTCCTCAAGAGGCTTCGGCTGCAGAAACGAGGCACAGGTGAGAGTTGGTAACACTGATGGCTGAGTCAGTCTGCCCTGAGACACCAGCAAAAGTCTGGTTATGGCCAAAGCCATCTCTTGGTTCACACTGTTAGTGCCTGTCACACCATCCAAAAGGAACCCTTGTAAAGCACATGGAGAGAAATAAGTGTTCAAATTGTATGTTGGGGGAGTTGAGGATCCCAGTGCTCTACTTGTACTGTGTCTGGCTATCTAGTTAATGTCCTGTGTGTCATTCTGAGCACCAGATAAGGTGGACCTGGTGGCAGCTGTTTGTGTTACAAGCAAGGATGGCAATCCTGGTTTAACCTGTGGCTAGGAGATGGCTCCAGCAGGCACTTGTGACCTCAGGTTAGATTGCTCATGAGTCAGAAGAATTAAGAGCTGGCCTAGTGGCATGTTCTGTGGTTCATGTTGGCAATCACATATGATTTATCTTCCTGCATGTAGGAGAAGGGACCAGTGGCAGCTTGTAGAGAATGGTCCTGCTGTGTCCCTGCCTCAAGCTAGTGAGGGAAGAAAGGTGGACTCACCTGCTGTAGCTGAGGTCAATGTTGTAACTGAATCTCTTGCTGCAGGTGGTGTGGACACAGCTGCTGTTGGAGGAGTGTTTGATGTCTCCAATGCTGATCGTCTTGGCTTCTCTGAGGTGGAGCTGGTGCAGATGGTGGTGGATGGTGTGAAGCTTCTCATTGAAATGGAGAAACGCCTTGAAAAAGGCCAGTCCATTGATGACCTCATGCCAGCTCAGAAATAAAGCACTTTATTCTCATGCTTCCTAACTTATTGGATGAATAATAAAATGTCACTCCAATTCAAACCCTTGGGGTCAGAGCCCACTTAGTTACACTGTAGAGAAGTCTTCCATCCATCTGTGTTAGAGTTTATTTTTTTGATGGTTGAGATGTTGCTGAAAATGAAATAAACTATTGTTTGGCCTGAGATGTCTTAGATACGTTAACTGAATGTCTTTGAGATTTAAGTGACTTGGTTTTCATAGTTATGCTAGATGGTCTGGTTTTGTGTGCAAGCACATCTTCCTGGGTGTGCTGCTGCAGACCAGCTGAGTTGAAATGTTGTTAAAGCAGTTTCAGAAGTTGAACCTTTTAACTTGATTGTAGTTGCTGTAAATTTGAGAACTAGTGTTAAACATGAGTCACTGCAAACATGCCCTACCTCCAAGGCTTTGACTTGTGCATCTGCTCATGCCAACTGTAAACTGTCATTATCCTGAGTACTGCAAGCCAGGCTGGCTCCTGTAAGGGAGGGGAGATGGGGCTGGCTAGGGCAGGCTGCTCCTCTCAGATGGGCCCTCTGGGGCTGCAGGGCAAGGCTCTGTGGTCAGACTACAGCCTTGCATGGTCTTACTGACCCTGAGCTGGCTTGTGGGGAGAAGTTGTCTTCTAGGGCAGTGCAGAGAGCTGGTAAAAACAACCAGTTGGTCGTTTTGAGGGTCAGGGGTGAGGTGAAACCTAAGTTAACTCAGCTCATGCTTCTCCCTGAGTGATTTCAGCTCAGCCAGGGCAGAGATAGGGGCTGGAAGCTGCCACTTAGAGGAAAGCAGCTATTTAGCTTTAGTCAGCTGCCTCTTGGCCCATGTACCAGCTGTCCCATGAACCTAAAGATGAGCAGTATAGTCAATTAAAACATGGTAAACAGTTTTTTTCCAAACTGGGCCTGGCTTGCAAGCTCAGGTAGTTCCTCTGGGTGTGAGCTCAAGGTTGCATCAAGTAGGTCTGTTCTCCAGAATGGCTGTACATGTGTGCATGCTGTATGGAAGCATCATGTTATTAACATATGAGAGCAGCATTTTACACAAGTATTGCTCACTGGGAGCATCAGACCCTTGGAAAGAGCAGCCCTTGCAGCTCATGCAGATGCACCTGCTCAACAGCTCTACCCACAGCTAAAACCCAGCTTTGATGGAGGGAGCATGATGAGAGGTTGATGCAGAGCTCCATGGCGTGCAGCTTTATATAGGTCTGCGTAGATAACTGAAGCTTTCTTTTGTAAAGGCTGTGATATTTCTAAGGCTGTGATTGCAGGCTGTCATTTAGCTGAAGAGATGATTCCAGCTGGGGTAAGCTAATTTAATTTTTGTGAGAAAAGGCTGAGTGAACATCTCAGATAAGTTTTTTTTTTTTCTTTTAATACAGCTTTCTATGTGTTTCAAAGTTAACTGGGCGGGGGAGAGGAGATCATATGTAAGAGTTTTGTTCTGTGCTGGGTGTTCCTGTATTTGAGTTAATCAGCACAGGAGTTTTCTGTACGAAGCTTGTGAGAGCAGGGAAGAGAAAATGGTGCAAGAGACAACCGGTTGGTTCTGTATATTCTTTAGATCCCCCATGCTGTGCTTCATGTCACTGTTCACAGACGCTTGGCAAATAGCTGGTTTTGCTTCTTGTAATCAGAGAGTGTTCATTTAGTGGTGCCTCTCCTCAACACAGCGTCGTTACTGCGCTCACAGCAATTACCTAATGGAAGGAGTTGCCTGAAAACTTGTCTATTTTTTCTAGCTATATCAGCTGGACTAATAAAAACATTTCTCTCTCTATGCATCTTGTTTCTCCTATGTTCTTAACCCATCAGAGCTGTTACATCTGTCTGCTTTCAGCCCCTGAGCCCCTGCAGTCTGAGGCAGCACCTATAGCTGGCTAAACAATTGTGCTCAAAGCAGCAAACCAGTCTTTCATGCCTGCATCCAGCTAGAAAATATTTCTTTTTAATTGGTTTTCTTTTCCACCCACCCCCTTTGCTGTGTTCCCTCCTGTTGCTGCCATGCGACCGTGCTTTTGTTTCAGCTTGTACAAAGCGATTGCAAATATTCCAGAGAAAGAATGTGTCCTGGCAAAGGCTGGACACCGACCAGCCCCAGGTGGGACTTGCTAAAAACCCCTGATTAAGAGAGAAATCTCCTGCCCCCTCACCTTAAAAGCTTTGGTTTGGTTTTTGGCATTACTCACCATTGTGCCCATTCTGGGTTGTATGGAGCAGCCACTTGCTTGTGCCCTGGGCACCCAAAATGGTGCCAGGTGCTGGCTGGCTGCCATGGGACCAGGGTGCTTGGCCTTAAACCCCGGGGAGGAGAGGGAGGATATCAGTGAGTGCTGTGCTTTATCCAGGGAAGCTGCAATTGGCATCGTGTGTCCCGTAGCTTTTGGAAAGGAGCCGTGTGGCTCCTGCTCCCGTCACACCCCACGGTGATGGCAGCGTTCCTCACCAGGCCTGGAGGGAGGGCTCCTCTGTTGGTCACAACAGTGCTGGGGGTGTGGACTGGGGGAGGAGAGGGGCCAGGAGCCCTCTGGGCCATGTCTGGGCTTTCCTGTGACATTTCAGTTCAGCTTTTCTCCCCACAGACTGGGGAGCAGGAATGGTCGCTGCCATCCTGCTGCTGTGAGGCAGCTCCTCGTTGTGTTGTCCTCTTTCACTACCCCTGCTCCTGCAGGCTGGCACGTTGTCCCCGGGGTGCTCCAAGACATGCACCACTTTTATGATGTTTTAAAGGGAAATTTCTGTTTGTCATGATCTCTCCTGACTCTGGTTCCCCCAGGGAGCAGCTGCCCAGCCCTGGCCGGAGCGGTGCCAAGCCTTGCCTCTGGACACGCGCTGCCTGCTGGCACCCCGGGGTCCTTGCTCAAGACATGAAGCTGCTTGGGAAACCATTTGCCTCTCGTGTTACACTCTCTGGCAGCAGAGCGCCCGTAAATGCTCCTTATCCCACTCCGTGCTGTCTCCTGGAAAATGATTCACGGTGTCTCACCCTCCTGTGGGCTCAGCAGCACGGCCCCGGCCCGGGGCTCCCGGCCAGGAGAGGGGATAGAGCGGCTGCTTCCCGAGCTCCAGGTGCTCCAAGGAGGCTCCTGCTTCCTGGGGTGAGGTGGCCAAACCGTGTGCCTCCTCTCTTACAAAAAAACAGGGCATGGAGCAAGGTGGTTTTACCTGCTGGCTGCCTGGTGACTGCTCTGCCCGGGGCACAGGAGGCTCCTGCTCGAGTCCTGCTCTCTGCAGAGGATTCTTGCTCGGCTCCAACCACAGCCTAGGGCAGGGCAATGCTTTCTTCCAGCTTTCCATTTTGCTCAGCATCCATTGCTAGGCCAAGAAGGAAAAGGAAGGTGCTATTGCCTAATGTCTCCAGCACTCACCTGGGAGGGTTTAGGCTCCAGCTTGTCCTCAGATGAGCATTACCATACTTTTACGCAATGTGGAATAACTTGAGCAGAAGACTTTGAGTGATCTTTATTCTTTTCTCCACCCACCCACCCACACACAGAAAATGTGGTAGTGTGGTAGGCAGGGCACTCTTCTGAGGACAGAGATGGCATCACAGGCTTTTCATCTCCTGTTTGCTTTGCTTTTCCCCTGGGGAAGAGCAGGCCAACAGGCTCCTTTGGCTGCTCCGCATTCCTATGGCTAGTCTGCCTTCCCTCCTCCTAAAAAAAACATAGTTACAAAGCTGGAAATAGCCTGGGTGACATTTTCTTCAGCTCTCCACCCCTGGGACAGGGCAATTCCCCACCATCATGGGGCTTTGTTGGGTTTTTTTTGTCCACAGTGGAGGGGGAGCCCAGCCCAGCGATGGAGAACACCCCACAGCACGAGATGAGAAGCTTATCACAACTGGCCTCTTGCATTGCTTGATCCTCTTCCCCTGGTCATAACATGTTAGGATTTATTTTCTCACACAGAAATCACACAAGCTCCTGACCAGCTGCATTTTGAGGCCCAGGCCACTTGCCCTGGACTCCCAGTCCCCCAGCACCTCACTGGCCACAAGCCACTGGCCAGGGGTGACAGCTGCCCGAGGTGTCAGTACTGAACCACTGGGCTTCCCCCAGCTTTTGAAATACCATCTGGGTTTTTTTTTTTTTTGTCCAAATGCTGCACAGAGCCAGGCTGAGTGTGCCAGGTGAGAAGTAGTACCTGCTACACCCACAGTGTGGGTCTAGTGATTAAATTGGCAGCGTGAGCTCAGCCTGGGATTGACAATTAACAGGGAACGTCTGCAGTATCAGACAGGGTAAAAATAAACTCAGATGCATGCAAACCTACCAAAGATTTTTGTTTTTCTCTTCCAGCCAGTGAGTAAGACTCTGAGAAACTGTTTTTATATATATATATATGTGCACATATATATATATATATATGAATTAAACTTTCAAAAGGGCAAAATGCCTCATGCTCAACACCCAGGAAAATGGGTAGAAAAATGTTAACGTTGAAGTTTTAATGAATGTGAAAAGTTCAGCTAAAAATATACAAGAATGGGCAACCCTGAGCTTTCTTCAATGCAATTTCAGAATAAAACCAGAATTGAAGTTTAATTTACAGAAATACATGCAAGCTCCAGATCTTTGCAAAGACCTCAGCTTTTCCCTGTGTTCTGTGCAGGTGGGTGTGAAGTTTGGCTGACAGCTGAAGTCTGGTTGCTTTTTCCACATTCATTATTGATGACCAGAGAGTGAAACTGAGAATAACCTGGAAGACCTTGGAAGTGTCAGCTTTTATTTTTGCAGTGACTTATTGTGGATGGTGTTTGATGGTAGCACTCGAGCACAGCAAAGCTTTCCTGGATTACTTGGTAAAGAGTGAGACTGGAAAATCACTGAATTAACTCACCTGAGACCCCATGCCTCATCCAGCAGAGCAGTGAGCACATTCACCAAGGACAGGTTTGCTGGGGTGTGAATGGTGTCTGCTTGCAGTTCAGACGCTGCTGCACATCCAAACTGCAGCAAAGCTGGAGGGAAAACCAACAGCAGGTTCAGCTCTAGTGCCAGCTCTGCCCATGGGAGCTGATGGAGGTTGGGCACTGGCTTCAGCAGAGGTGACTCCTCCTGCTTTGCTGTCCCAGCTGGCCAGGGACAGGCTGGAAGCAGTGAGATGCAAACGAGGCAGCTTTGGGGCACAGGTGATGGAGTCATTTTGGGCAGGGAAGGTGGTGTTTCACCGAGTCCTTGCGGTTTGCCCACAGAAACTGGCCGGTCTCCCTCCAGGCTGTGGTGAAATGCCCTGAATCACCACCAATCCCTGCTCGGGCTGCCGGGAACGGGCTGCCTGCGATTTCCGGGATGCCAGCACAGCCATCCTGTGCTGGCAGTGCCAATCCAGGGGCTGTGCTGGAGCCAGTGAGTGAAGATGTCCAGATGGGTGGGAGAGGAGAGGTCTCCAGTGGGAATGGACGCAGGAGGGCCATGGAACCACGCTGCTCCATGAGGGAGAGGGCTGTGTTCAGCAGAGGACATCGGGATAGCATCGTCTTGGATCGCTGCTCTAACAGCCTCCAAGCTGGAACTTGTCTGGGGAGAGATGGCTCCAGAAATACTGGTGGGAATATGCATGAGAAGAGGATTGTGATGGATGGGAGTGCTCATGGCCCCAGAGCTTCAGCTCCTCTCCATGGGAGAGTCATGGCTGGCTTTTTTTTCCCCCTTTTTTTTTTTTTAATAAGCCATTATTTTAAGGGAAAATGTCACTGAGCATCTTGAGGATGCTCTTTCCTTTGTGGTTGGAATGGGTACCTACCTCCTTCCCTCTGACTCTGGCATGTCCCCCCTTTGTCCCTGTCAGCCCCCCTTCCTCTCCTCCATCTGGTGGGTGGCACAGGGTGCTCTCTGTTCCCCCCAAGGGATGGCTGGTGGGGCCCCAGCAGTGACCCAAACCTTGCACTTGCTTAAAGGGTGGGAAGGGCCGCGAGGAATCAAACAGCTCAGCTGTTTCCTACTGCTGAGAGCTTCAGGAGAGTCCTGAGGGTTTCTTACAGCTGTCCTGGAGGCCGAGGAGAGCTGGGGAGGGAATGCAAGGTCAGGCATGCATGGCCACACGTGCAGGGGCTGCAGTGTGCCCAGCTGCCCCAGCGCTCAGCTGCTGTGCCCACCAGGTGTTTGGGCACCTCCCAAATCTGCCTGTGGCTTTCCAGAGGCTGATCCCCAGCCCACAGTAGCGCTCACAGCATCCCACAGTGTCCATGCTTCCCCCCTCCCAGCTCTTTTCGAAGCGCTGTCCCTGCAGCAGGAGGTAAGTGCTGGGCTGGGTGCAGCTCCCCTCAGTCCCAAAGGTCCTGGCCAGAGTCCCTGGCCAGCGGTGACTGTGGGGACTTTCTCACTGCAAGGCACCTCCCGACTGCATTAAGTGGAAGAGAACCAGGTGGATGACCAGCAGCAGGGGCTGCTCCAGCCAGCCCTGGGCGCTGTCCCTGAGGCAGCAGCTAAGGGAGAAGCTGCTGGGAATCTCACCTTGCACCTGAGCAGCAGCCACCTTGTGAAGCAGCTGCCTTGTCCACTGCCCATTTACTGCTGTGCTCACTCAACTCATTCCCTGGGGTGCTGTGAAGTGGGGCAGGGCTCACCTGGGCACAAGGCTGAGCCAGCAAGCAGGGACTGGCCAGCCCAGAGCCCCAGGTTGTGTGTTTTCTGCTACTTGGTGGTTTGGGCTTTTATTTTTTTTTCTGGGTGTCGTTTTTTTTTTAATTGCAATGAACCCTGTGCTTTGCAGAGACTTGTCAGCAGGACAGAGACCTTGCAGCTTAGCACGGGGGGAGCTGCCTGCCTCGGATTGCAGGCAGCAGCCTGGGTCACTGCTGAGCTGAAAGAAGGTCCTGAGGACAAACTCAGCATGGGATGGAGACAATCCATCTCTGCCAGACCTGTCCCTTGCTGGCTGGGGGGGCTGGATCCTCAGTATGTCAGTGGGGAGGGGTCCCTGCCACAGCATGGGGCTCTGCCCTAGCTCATGTGCCTCACTGCCTGTAGTAACCTAAATTTTGGACAGACCCAGGCCCCAGTCCCACTGGGAATCATCGGTCTGGCTGCAACAGCCACCCGTGGAGCACCCAGCCTCTCTCCCTGCTGGCAGTGGCAGATGCTCGGCAGCATTTGGTGCTGGTGGTCACTTGTGTCCTCACACAAGCAGCAGGATTGCATGTTTTGGGATGCAGCCCTCAGCTGCTACCCGCTGTCAGAAAGAGACCATGTCCCTCTCTGTCCTGGGGGTACCAGGATGTTTCCAGGGGCAGAGCACCCCTCCCTGCAGCCCCCTCCTGCTCCCTGGAAATGCTTTTGGATTGACTCAGGTGGCCCTGCTTGCTTGGGCATGACACCCCAGAAGATGTGTCTGGGAAACCCTTGCATGTGACATAAAATGCAGCTTTAGAAGCAGACTGAAGTTGTATTTTGTTTTTCCTCACAAGGAATAAAGGATTCATACTGTAACAGTATTTATAAAATGACACCAAGCGGTGGGTCAGTTCAAGAGACAGATGGCCAGTGTATCTTTTCCAAATACTTTTATATAAATCAGTGTGAAAGCCAGCAATGACCTGTTTTTGTGGTTGGTGTATTTACCTCATTAGCCTGGACTTTCCTGGGGTACCTGTACAACCTTCTTCTCTTCTAAGATGATTTCCACTGCCATTGACATGGCCACATTGCGATTATTTTCATACAGTTTAGTTCAAGAGTGAAGCCCCACCAAGAACAACTTCTCTGGAGAGCCATCATCTTCTATAGGAATTGTTTAAGTGCCCACCTGATGTGCCTTTCAGCTCAGTTTATTCACTTCCAGTTAAAGCCAGTGCTGAGCAAGGACCACCAAAACCAGATCTTAGATTCCCTAGAAGACATTTGGAATAAACACATCAAAAAGATACAGAGAAACAATGAAATACATTTATAAACCCCAGAGCTATTTGAGGCTGAGTGGGCATGGGAACACATATTAAAAGACTCATAAAACTAACAAGTGAGGTAAAACAATTTTTAAGATACTAAGAAACATCTACCAGCGAAGGGGGAAACACTCTTGTTTGCCAGCACTTTTAGTCCCATGACACTTCCAAACACAAACCTCCAACATTAAACTTTAATAATCCTCCCTTCTGATTTCTGTGTGGGTCATTTAGCATTACTTAATACTGAGCTAAGGGGAAAACCTAATAAGCCAACCAGTAATCTTTGAATTTGGCATAATTCTCTCCTCGCTGTTTCTCAACATGTTCTGTCTTGTCCTGCCACCCCACTGAGAAAGCCCTGGAGTGCTGGCAGAGGTGGCCAGTCCAGGCTCACACCAGCACCCAGGACATGGTGGCCGTGGCCAAGGGGCTGGAATTTCCAAAGAAACTGTTGTGGGAGACATTTTGGGACTTGGACACGAGCCTCTCAGAAGGGATAACCTGTGCTGAGAGATTATTGCCAAGCTACACTCAGACTGGGATCCTTGGAAAGCAGCACAAGAAAATTAGATATGTATATATTTGTTTTAAGCAATGGCACTACACTCTGCAGGAGGCTCGAAGATGTTTTAGAAGCAGATGAAAGCTTGACAGCATTTTCTCTCCTTTCCAAGGTAGAAAAGCTTCCTGTCACACCCCCAGGTGAGGGGACATGATGCTGACCCAGGTGAAGGAAACCTCCAGTGAAACCCCAAAGTCTGCCTTGGAAAAGAAAACAAGATTGCTCCTTCAGCTTATGTGAGGCTTAGTGCTAACAGTACTTTGTGCTTCTGTAATGTTGCATTCAGCAAAGCATCATTCAGGTTTTAACCAGCCCTCGGAGGGTATCTGAGCCCCATCTCACAGCAGGGAGGAAGCTGCTTTGCTGAGGCTGGCTGGGGACAGGGTGACAAATGTGGCTTTTGGACTCGATCCTCTGCTGTGCTGCTCATCCTCTTCAGAGGTGAAGGTTAACCTGGTCACTCTTCCTCTCCTCCAGATGGAACATAGAGAAAAGATAAAAAATTCTGGTTTGACATACACAATCCTCCTCTAGCTGAGCATCTCTCTCATGTACAAACTCACCCACTGTGCTGGTCAAGGATTTCAATCAAGTATTTTTGTCCCAACTAGCTGGGTTTTATTTATGCCCCTTTTAGTCTGTTCCTTCCTCAAGATTAAAATAAAAACAACAACAAAAGTAAAAAAAAAGTACAAAGGTCTCGAGAGAGCTCAACCTTTCCTCTCCCTGCTGCCTTTCCTGCAGAAATAGAAAATTCCTGCAGAATTTCTCTTGGGAATGGAAAAGACTGTAAAAGGCATGTTGTAAGAGGTGAAAAGCCTTGTGGTCCACTTGCAGCTGGAGACCTTGGTCTATCCCACAGCTCACCTCCCACCAGCATGAGGAGAGCACCAGAGGGGACCCCATCCTCCAACCCAGCTCAGGACAGACCCCTGTGTCAACCTGAGTGCTGGCACCAGTATCACCCCACTAGAGATGTGGCTGAATCCTTGTCTGCAGCCCCCAGGCTCATCGTTTCAGGCACTGGGCTTTATCCTCCAAGTCGGGGCCATTTTGGGGGTGAGACCCCTTGTGCTCCACAGCCAGGGGTGCTGGTGGTGGCAGGATGGGGCTCAGAGGGCTGGGGAGGCAGCGGGAGAGGTTGCAGAGAGCAGGGGCCACAACAGGGGTACACCCAAAGAAGCCCCAAGAAGGAAAGGGGGGAAAAGCAGGGAAAAGCTGGGGAGAGTGGGGTCAGAAAGCCAAGAGCTGTCCTGGCAGGCTGTGTTCCCTGTGTTCTCATGGAAACAGGAGCGATGCCCTGCAGCTGGGCTGTTTCTCAGTTTGTTTTTGAAGGCAGCTCCTGTTTCGGCAGAGGAGCGTCGGGCAGCCCCTCGGCGGGGAGGAGCAGGGCAGTGCCGGGCTCGGGAGGGAGAGCTGCCCGCTCTGGGCCAGCCTTATCTCATCGGGGCGGCGGGGCAGCCCCAAAAATGGCAGCGGCAGCAGCAGCCGAGCCCTGCCCTGCGTGCCGGGGGCTCTGGCAGGGCGGGGGGCTCCTGTGCCTGCTGGAGGCCACAGCCACGGCCGGCGGGTGTGCGAGCTGCTGTCCTTCGACTTCCCCTCCACACTGAGCAGGCCAAGCATCCTCTAAATAAAAAGCCTCCCTTGGCCCCCGCGTAGGAAACAGCCGCCTTTCGAGCAGCTGGGTCGAGCAAGAGACTTCCAAATCAGGGCATCCCTGTCCCGCTGCGGCCCTGGCGCTCCGGCGTGCGAGCCTCAGTGGGGAGCGCTCTCTGCTCCCTGCGCTGGAAATGGGAGCCTGCCTGTTCCTATTAAAGGAGATTGTTTAATCTCCTGCTGGGCTGATGCTCAGGCGGGCTGGAAGCTGCAGCCCGGTAGAAATCCTTGGCAAGCGTCATTAGGACATCAGGTCTGGTTTGGGATGCCAAACAGGCAGGGGGCTGCTGCTACAGCCAAGGGTGCTGAGCACCCATCCCACTGCTTCCGTGGGGCAGCACCCCCTGCCCTGCCCTGGGATAGACCTGCACTGGTGTGGGCTTGCAAGACCTGCAGGTCTGAGGGGATACTCTGTGAGCCTGAATGCCACTCTGCAGGTGACAAGGTCAGGAGAGGGGGACACGGCACCCTGAGACCCTGCAGGACCGCTCCACCACGGGGTGACAGGTCAGGTGAGCGCCCACCAGCTGCAGTGTACATTGAGGGGTCACAGCACACAGGGGCCCCAGGAGCCCCAGCACCCGGCTGGATTTGGGCCGGGCTCAGGGACACTGGGGTCAGCAGGAGGAGGCTGCCTCCACCACAGGCCATGGCCCAACAGTGCCAGCAGGAAGGGCACAGTCCTTCAGTGACCAGGCTTTCATGACCTCTGATTGTCTTGCTTTCCAAGCCCAATTGCGTTGCTTTCCTTTTTACCCCACAGCAGCAGGCTGTGGACAGGATTCCACTTGCCTTTGAAGCTCTGTTTCCAGACATTCACCTGGTGGCCACACACCTGGGGCCACCATGAGTTACTGCAATTTGTGACTGACCTGTTTTAAACCACAAATGGTCCCTGCTGTCACCTCAGACTCCACGAAGCGGAGGGGCCAAACCCGACACGATGTGTTGTGCAAAGCGTTAGGGTTTCTGCTCATGTGTTCACCTCCCTGAGGTGTAGCTTGGCCCAGAGGCTCACAAAACCCACAGCTGATGCTGTCCAGGAGCAGTGAGAGGGGCAAAGAGCTCCTTGCCTTTTCCTACATACAACACCAAGGCATCAAATTTTGCCTTCAGTTCAGGCACAGCCACGTCTGGCCACCAGCGCACTGAGCCACCTCCATCCCTCCTGTCCCCTCCTCCTCCCAGCTTCCCAAAGGCAGGGAGGGGTGCAGGCTCATCACAGGAGCAGATGACTTTTTCCACAGAAACAGATGCCTGCTTCAGCCGACACATTGTCTTTGTGTTGAGCTCGATCCCACCTATTCCTATTGTCACTGTTGTTATTATTTCCATAACTGCTTTTCCTCCAGACTTCTGGCTCCAGGAACAAATTACTTCAGCCCTGCCCACTCCCAGGGCTGTGGAGGCTTCAAAAGAGGTCTGAAAGACCTGTCCTTCCTGGTGACAAGTGCTCCTTCCTTTGGATTCTCCGGGGACAATGTCTGCAGCATGTCACAGGTAGGGAGGAGCTGCCCAGGAGAGCAGGACCATGGCTGTGGCCACGGCAGGAGGGATGGAGTCCTGGCAGCAGGCTCAGGAACAGCTTGGTCTGGGGCAGGAGGGGAAGGGGTGATGCTCCTGGCTAGCACCAAACCAGAGGTGGCTTTGCTTCTTAGCCAAAGGAGAAAGCTTCTCTTGAATTCAAGCGTGTGACAGTCCGAGCAGGAACCAGTGCTTGAAATTTTTATGGATCGCTGCAGGCTAAGGGATTCACAAAACAGCTTGCTGCTTCCTTCAGCAGTGGCAGTGAAGCAGTCACAGTTACCCATCCAGGGAAACTTCAGCAAGGATCCCCAGCTCCCTCCCTGGGACACGCACAGGATACCCTGGGTCCGGCTGACGGAGGTGGCCACGCTTCAGCCGTAGCCAGGGCTGTCAGGGAGATGCACAGCCCTTTTCAGCAGCTTCAAACAGACACCAGCTCTCTACAGTGAAGATCTGAGGGACTTTCTGGCTCCCCAGAGACATCACTGGCTGACCCTTGGAGCTGACTGAATATTTATGGCCTTCAGGAAGGACAGCAGCAGCTTGTACACAGGACGAGTAACCACAGGGCTGTGGTATTGTGCTTCCTCCTAGTCCTTTGCTGAGTCTTATAAAACAAACTTGAAGGTCCTCCTTGGGTACTGTGAATCCCTTCTCCAGGAGAGAAAATTTCAGGAAGGTTCTCACAGCACTGTGAAAATGTCTTGCCTCACTTTGCCGAGAAGAAAATTTGGGACCTTCTCAAACTACTCCACTTACATCTACCAACAGAGAGCTTTTGTTGTGCTACACGTCAGCCTACCCACACTCACCACGGCGGCCAGAAAGAGATCTAACTTGGGGCTTGGGAAAGTCTGACTCCTACTCTTCCTGCCTTGTGACAGACACTTGCACAAGCTGCACCACTCCCTCTGTGTAAGAGAGCAGGACCTTCCCTTCCTCTTTCGTACAGGGACCGGCCTTGGCCATGTGGAAGGGCAGCAGAAGAGCATCCAGCCAGCCAAAGGAGAAGTTGGTTTAGCCACTAGACAAGAAACCAGGGCTAAGAAGCATCCTGGCCCCAACCCAGTGTGTATTCGGACCAGAACAGAGAAATGAAACCAGCTGGGACAGGAAGAGACTTTTTGCTGTCATCAGGCAGAGTTTTGTGCTTCACCCTCCAGCTCGCCCCTGTCTGGGGCTGCTACCACCCCTGCCAGCCAGGGCTCTGTGGTACAAGGCAAGACAGCAGCAGACCAAGCTGCTCTTCTGTGGAAAACCACACCTAGAGAAGGATGTGCCAGTGGGGGTCGTGTTCTTGTTTCTCCCCTGGACCTGCCGTGCTGGCCCCTTGCTGCAGGCAGTGGTGACCACTGTGACCACGCACTGGTAGGGGGTCGCTGTCATAAGCACTGGGAGGAGGAACAAAGGACTGTTCCTAAAAACTGACCCAATCCTGCAGCAATGCCTGGAAGAAAGGGAAGGAACTGCTGCTACTCCCTTTTCAAATCCATGGATCTATTCCACCTGCTTGAAAATAGAAGCTGAGATCAGATCACCCCAACCTTTCCTCCTCTAGATTTGCCTCCTTTTCTGCTCAGCCCCCTGCGTCAGGACGTTGCCTATTTAGGGACCCCCATCACCCGCAAAGACAGATTTTAGTACCTTTTCCTGAATCTCAGCACGCTCTAGGATTTTCCACATGGCAGCTGGTGAGTGGGATTGCTGGCAGGCCTTTTTGTCTCCGGTGGCATCAAGGCTGAGCAGGGCTGTGTTCTAGCTCCTACTGGGTTTAACACCTCATTTCCTTTGCTGTCTGCCCCAGAAACATGAGGAAAGGAGGCTCTGTGCCCTCCAGGTTGAACAGCAAGTTGTACAGCACCACACAAGCACCAGCAGCTATGGGCTGAAGAACTGGTCTGGGAGCCCAGGTTTGCTGGTGACCACAGACTCTTTGCACATACACTGATTTCTAAATAAGCACAAGCAACTCAGTGGGTCCTCCCAAGCTGCACAAAGAGGGTCTGTGAGCTGAAGAAGCTGCTCAAAGAGTCACAGAATGATTTGGGTTGGAAGGGGCCTTAAAGACCATCTAGTTCCAACCCCCTTGCCATGGGCAAGGACACCTCCCATTAGACCAGGTTGCTCAAAACCTCATCCAACCTGGCCTTGAACTGTTCCAGGGACAGGGCATCCACAACTGGAGATGGCAACCTTTTCCATGGGCAACTTGTTTTTACACCTCAGCCTCTTGCTCTTGCACCAGAAGCCAGGCTGGAGGGTGCTCTGCAGCCAGGTGGGTGTTCAGTCCCCTTTGAGAAGACACTGAGGCTGAGTTCTCAGCTTGAACGTTGTGCCAGCCTCGGTTAGTCACCATCAGGACTGGGGGTGCCTCCTCTTCTGCATTGCACTTCCAACACCTACAGCCTGGCTGTGAGGCATCCAGAAAATCCTCCAGCACAGCCAGTGTAACAGGTGCAATCAGCAGAACCACAAATTTCAATGCAACGCCTGATCCAGGGCTTTACTTCCAGGCTTTTGGTTTTTCATTTAGCAGCATGTCTATCTTTGGTTCAGTCACAATTTAGGACTTGTTTTCAGCCTCTGCCTTCCCTGAACTCTGCTGCTAGATCAATGAAACTCAGCTTTGCAATGAAATGTGGAATGCTGCTGCTCCCAAGACAGAAAACTGGGAAAAGGCATCATCTGAGTGACAAAAAAAGGCAAGGATGAAACATTCTTTATTCTCACATGTTGTGAGAGGACAGAAGGGGAGGGTAAGGTAGAGGTAACAGTAATTTAATGAGAAATGCTGGATGCTGGTTAAATAAACAGCATGTGTCTGTCCCCATAAACCTTGGCTCTCGTCCCTCTGCTTTATTTTTATCCTTGACGAATGCTTTTGTCACTGTCTTTACTTCTACTGCTTTGCAAAGGTGGTTCCACATTTCCCCACTTCTTTAGCAGAATTAGCCAGACATAAGACCATTTTTTCCCTGACTATTTTGCATCATGCAACGCCCACCCTGGCAGACCCAGCTCCTAATGTCAGCCGTAGACAGAAAATTGGAGAAGCATCTTTGATATTTTAAGCTACCCAAGTTACTTGGTGCACAAACCAGAGCTCAGCTCCCCTTTGTGCCCAGCAGAATTCTCCCCTCTTCCATCAGGATTCACCCTGAGTGCAGCTCTGACCTAAAAAGTGACCTTTAAAGACAAGATGCCTCTTGGCCAGCAGCTCTGGTCCCTGCTGTGAACTGTCACAGTTTTTGGGCTGGTTTCCAGAGAAACAAGCCTCGTGTGGCCACACACTGTGTGTTGGAGCTTGGGCTGGTGTACGCTCAGTCTGTGTCCCCTGGAGCTGTGGCACCTGCAAGTGAGCAAGGGGCACGGGTTGGAGAGAAACCTCCCTGCTTGTGCCCTGAGCAGAGCTCAGAGGAGGAACAAGCCCCTCCACGCAGCCCCCGTGGGCTGCAGCTTCACTCCAGGAGCTGTTTGTTCCAATATTGTGAGCCAATATGGGAAACAGTGCACTGAGCTCCAGACTCAAATCCACACAAGCAAGGGACCCTTTGAAGTGGTGCTCACTGAGCTCCTCTTCTGGCACCGGCAAGCTGCCACCAGGTCTCCCTTTTCACCTTGCAATATTCCTTCCGATGTCTAAGTGGAGCCAAAGGGCCACCAGGGAGAAAAATGGATGTGGTTTCCCATAGCAACATGGCCAGGACAAGCTTTTCGTCCTGCTCACAGAGGCTGCTCCCTGACAGCCCCAACAAGAGGAGAGCCCTGCCCCTGCCCATGAGCACCCAGAGCCCTGCCAGCCCTCGCTGGGCTGTTCTGGTGATGAGCACCTTGCCCATTGCCACACAGACCCCCACCCATTACAGAACACACCCAATAAAGAGCATCCTGCTGAGGGGCTCGATTCCCTGATGAGAGCCCTGGGAAACACCCAGGAACTGAAGTCATGCAGTTCTGTGAACTGCATCACAGAACTGATGACTCTCCTTCCCCCAATCCTAGGGGCTGCTCTAAATTCAAGATTCATTACAGCCTTGACTTTAATTGAGCTAAGCTGTCCTGCAGGTCTGGATTCACTCCAGTGACTGAACACTGAGGAGATCCCACTGCACTTGCCATGCTCTGCACCACGGACCAGCACGGAGGTGCTGCAGGGGCCCTGGGGCACTTGCACTCTTTCTCCAGCTGGAATTGCACTCACAGGTCCGGTCTGCAGAGACTCGTGGAGCTCTGACACCACAGGAGACCTTAAAAAGGGACCGTCCCTTGAAGCGAGACTTAGCTCAGAAGGGTTCAGCCAAGGCTTGTCTCTGGAGATAAGGAGAAAGCAACAAGTTTTAGAAGCCAAGGATAAAGAGGTTCATCAAGGGGTCAGTTAGATAAAACCACTAAAATACATTTGACCCAAGTTGCTCTGGTGGCTGCTCCCAGATCGGTGACGAGGAACAGAACTTCCCAACAGCAGAACTCTGCTTTTGCTGCTCCCACTGCAGTCACACACGACAGGGTGAGCCCTGTGCACGCCTCTCACCACAACCAACACTCCAGGCATGGCCTTGGGAGGCTCAGGAAAGGGCTCAGCAGCAGCCCGTGGGTCTGGGACTGCAGGAAGGAGGGGATGAGACACAGGAATCCTTCACAGAACAAGCACAGAGGAGCCTGAGGTCAGCTGAAATAAACAGCTTCTCCATTCCCACTTGCCAAGTCCAAACACCCCAGTGATAAATATTAGTACCAGTCACTATTAATCCCACAACAGCAAAACTTGGATTACGATGCAAGTGAAAGCTGGAGCAAAATATATGATTTGAAAAAAGCTCCTGAGCAAATAAGGAAGTTTCACTTCTTGCCTACTTGAAACACATGTGACATGATTTGTTTGAAGAATAAAATAGACTGCAGGCATGGAAAATGCCAGGCATAAAGCTTTAGAGAGTTACTAATACAGTGGAATATAAATGGCAAGTGATCCCAGATTATTTTAGAAAAGGCTGGCTGCAATTTACAGCCTTGATTAGACTGATTACTAAAGGATGAACAGCAAAATAACTTCAGTAATTAAATTTCCGAAGAGGAAACCAAAGATTCTTACTTGTAAAATGAGCTGCAAATGAATTTAAATGTTCAATATGACTTTTGCCCTTCTCAACAGAAGAGCATGCTGCCTGACATGGTAATTTTCTAGGAAAGGAGACTGAACAAGGCTTAACAAAGAAGTGAAAAAGGGCTTTGTAGCCCTAAGGGTTTTCCATAGCAAAGGTAAAGCCCACTGGAACTACACTTCAGCTCAGAAAGCAATACAACTTAATGGAAAAGTAAATGTAGCATTAGAGCGTATTTCAAGCTGAAAAATGCAGTTTCCATCAATATCCTGTGCTCCGTTTTCCCCCGTAATGCCTTTAAGTCAGAGCTGTCCGAGCGGATGGCAGCACCGATAACCGATGTGAAATCGCAGGGCGGGAGTGACCCGTGGAGCTCGTCTCTAAAAACATTCCAAGTGAACCCCGACCGGAGCTGTTTCTGCGTTTGGGAGACATCCTGTGGCCGCTGCTGACAATGCAACGTCCCTCTGCAGCTCGCCTTGCCTGCAGAAGGACCGACTGACCATCCATCCATCCATCCATCCATCCATCCATCCATCCATCCATCCATCCATCCATCCATCCATCCCTCCATCCATCCCCAGTCCCGCCAGGCACCCCCCGGCACCAGCTCCTGCTCCTCTGGGCACCACACACACAGGACCATTGTAGCAATGCCTCCAAGCTCTTACCAGGCCGTGTTTTTCCCATCCATGTGGAAACACGTGTGAAAACACTTCATTTCATGCCTTCTGGCTGCGTGAGCCGCGGGAAGGAAATTATTCCATGCTTAGAAACTTTGCTGTTTGTTGCTGGTTACGGCGCTCACGCCGAGCTGAGGTTCCTCCAAGCAAACAGGACTTCACCTCGAGACAGGCAAATGATTGAAAACCATGTGATTGTAACACCAGTAGAATTTTACTTTCTGATTTTGCATCCCCATAGGTTTTAACAGAATTATTTTCGTGGTGAGGTATTTTATTATCTGATTTTATTCACCTAATACATTCAATGTGATCAGCAACTACAAGGAAACACGAACTGTACAAATAGTTTGGTTTTATGCCCTGAATTTTTAAAGGATGTTAAATGATAACATAAGGGTATAAATGGAATGAGAACTGCAACATTTCTGTGTCTTGAAATTCCATGCTGTGGTTCCCACAGCAACCATAACCATGGCCACTCTGCATGGATTTTACATCCAAGTCTGAACATGCTGTTCCAAGTGCTCAACACCCATAAGCAAAAACCAACCAAAAGCATATTTTTCCCCTGCAATAAACATCTTACCTGCTAAGCCACAACCACTACAAGGTGTTAATGGCACTTGTAGGTGAAGGTGAAGTCCCAACAGCTGAAAATTAATGCCCTGAATGCAGCTTCTGTGCAGAGATACTTGCAGGATTCATAGTGTTGGTATTGACACCCTTCTGTTTTCTGTTATTGCTGGAACAAGAGCCTGCTCTTGGTACCAAAGGTTAAAAGCATTCTCAGAAGGCTAAAAGAGAACAGTTAAGGGTCTTTCAAATTCTTTTGTTTGGAATACCAAACTTTCAGAAGCACTGAGTGGTCAAGAGACTGCTCCTCCAGGGTTCTGCTCATTTTATCCAGCCCCTTTTCTTGTAGGCAGTACTGGGTAGTGCACTAAAAAGAGACTGGCAGAAACAGGAACACAAAAACCATCAAGTTATCCAAGTAAGGTTACTGGTTTGCCTTTTTCTGTTCTTAAATTTGCCAGAAGTAAGGAGCACACACAGAGACAGCAATTCCTGTATCCCCCTTGTTCTTGGTTTTCTTTAAGCACTTACTGCTGTGGTAATGAAGGACTCTGATAAGCCTTGGGTATGGAGAAGTTGAACTTCTAAAAAATGATTAATTGCACTAGGTTGAGCTTTTTCCAAAGCTCACGCCCCTTCCTGCTGGATAACAGTTTATTCTCTGAAGTGATGGAGTAATGGTCAGTGGGGAAATCAATGAAATAATTCACTGCTACTGGAGGGGAAAAATTCCAGTCAAAGGAGGAATTTTCACAACCCCACTTCATCAGAATGTCAAATCAGAGGGGTTTAATTGGCAGCACCAGTGATCTGTAATAACATGAGCCTGTCTTTACTGGAAAGCTCCAGGGCTTTTCTATGAAAACTTACAGAAATCAGATTGTATGGACAGTTACAAGTCTCCATGTTTAAAATTAAACATTAATCCACAGTGGTACAAACTTTCCAAAACTGTATTTATTCCTAAACATCTGCAATGCCAATTAGAAACCAAAATTTTACATTAGTAAAATGTAAAATTCCTGCCCCAGGTAGCAGGAATACCATCTACTATCGAAATTCTCTAAATATTGAACACTTTAGGTTACTAAGAAAAGACATGGAGAGCACAGCAAGAAACACCCAAGCAGCCCCTCACTGAAATACAGACTGGCAGTGGCTCAAGAGGCCTCTGCCCACACCCAGGGGTAGCTGAGCCCTCTGGGGACAGTGAGCACGGGGACAGAGCAGGTTCCAGCCCAGGGGCCACGCAGACTCTGCTGCTCCTGCCCAGGGCTGCACACAGGGAATGGCTCCCTGCCTTGGCTGCAGGCCTAATTAAATTGCAATCCACAGCACGGTCTGTGACACAGCAGCTGTGGGAAATTCTGATTAAAAGCCTCCACACATTATCCCAACGGGCCCGTGTGTAGCTGAGCTTTTAATTGAATTGGAGAGAGCTCTTATTTTTATTCCAGATATGCCACAGTCTTTCCATGTGACTGGGAGGACTCCTGAACCCCACGCTTCATTTCTGCAACATAAACACGTGGGTACTAATTTCATATTTTTGTAAATAATCTAATTTATCTTGACACAAAATTCTGTCATTAAAACAAATTAGGATGCAGTATCTTGCTATATTTGATCTTTAAGCCTCACTGTAATACAAGAGAAAAAGCTAAACCTTGCCCAAATCTGTACTATAAATCTTTAAACCCACAAAGATTGGACCAGATGCTGTAACTTGAATGGAAGTAGTGTGCAAAACACCTAGCCCAGCAGGACTAGCTGTTCCTCCAGCCAACCTCTCTCTACTTCTCAACATGGTCAAGGACCTCAGGTCTTTTAAAGAGGTCAAATAGACTGAAGTGTTTCAGAAATCTTAAGCACAGGGAAGGTTTGCATAAGAAAAACTTGTTTATTCCTGCTCAGTGTTCATTGTTTTGTTTTATGAATGTATTTTAAATGCTCTTATTTAATGAAGTAAAACCCTGCAACCCAAACTCTTAAGACATTTTTCTCTGCCAGATCCCACAATCAAAAGCCACCTTCTTTCCCAGTGCTGGCTGACACAGGTTTCAGTGCCACAAACCTTCAGTCGTGAGCCCATCACCATCAACCCCCAACACACCACTTGGACCACACATGCCAGGACACGAGTCATGTCATCAAACAAAAAAGCTTCTTGGTTGCTATTCACGTGTCTCAAAACACCAGACCTGCTGCTGGTTCCTCACCACACACTGGCCTCTGATTGTTTTTAAACTTGCCCCCTAAGGAGAGAAAAAGCAGCTGTGATTCAGCAGAGTCCCATCAGCAGCGGTGCCTGCACACCCACACAGATCCCTAAGGAATGTGAACAGGTAAAAAGCCTGTGTTGGGGAAGCAGTTCCTCTTTGGTTTGGAGAGCTGAAGAAAGCATCCTCCTTCCCAGGCAGCTCCCAGGGGCTTGAACAGCAAGCATGCAGGGTGCTAAATATTCTCACAACTCGCTAATTTTAACAAGGCATTTGGGAAGGAAGCTGTTAAAAATCTTTTTCTGATTATAATAAGTGATTTTTTTTTAATACCTCGAATAAAGATTTACTCTGAAAGAACCTTTTGAGAACACTTTAAGAAAAAATACCAAAGTACAAACTTTAAATATTCAAAGTATGATACTGGTGCACTTTTTAGAAACACTTACATACTTAACAGGTGAAGTAGGAAGAGAGTATTTCAGAAAACATTTAATATGAAACCTTTTGGAACTTCCATCGAATACAGATTTACATAATTTATCAGAACACTTTTTCAGTTCAGACAACAAAGTGCACTGCCAGGTGAAAAAAATACATTTGGAGGAGTGCTTAAAACGTAGGAAGTGAAAGGATAGGTGACCATTCACCTGAGAAAGTACAATGACTGCCCTGAAATGTCTTATTGCTATTACAAAATGGAGTTTTCATGGAAAAAAACCCATACTGAGCAGCACAGGCACGGGCAGAGCACTGAAAGCCAACTGAACTCCGGTAGCACCTGGAGTTCTCAAGCCATGGCATGATACAGAATATACAGAGAATAAAATGCAAATTCAGGAATATTTACTACATTTAACAACTATGATTACCCTTTAAACTAGCATAATCAATATCAATGCTTAGGGGGAAAGAGAGGGGAAGTCTGCTGCCTTCACAGACTACAGATCACAAGAGCTAACTTGCAAAATATTAAGGACTTTGCATTTTCACCTCGGGTCAAATCTGAACTGTGTACTATGAGTAACTATTAGCTCACTGCAAATTTAAAATGCAAATTTAGGCTCCAGTTTAAAGCACATGTTAAGTACATGCGTAAGTGCTTCACCGAAATATAACCACAAAACATTAATACAAAAAGTCAAGTAGATAATGCAGGGTATTATCCACACAAGTCCTCGATGAAATAAACGGAGTATCGGTAGGAAACAACGCATGAAGAAATCTCTTCGTTCTAGTTTGCAAAACCAAATCGGGTTCACCGCTGTGATGGTTACAAAGTGGGGGCTGTCCCAGAGCAGCTTCAGGTCCTACCGAAAGCTGGCTGGACATCAGAGCTCATCGGGGCGGGTTCCACACTGCCCGGGGACAGGGACAGGGACAGGGGACAGGGACAGGGGACAGGGACACGGGACTCCCTCGGCAGCACAGCCAGACACGCTGGCACAGAGCCATCCACAGCAGCACAACCGAGCCAAGGGAAGCACGCTGGAAGAGAGCTGCAAGGAAAAGCTACAGCTGCTCCTGCCTGTGTGGTTTATTTAGCAAGCTGGACGTTCGGACAGAGGAGATCCAAAGTGATTCCCACTTTTGGGGTTCGGTGCTGAGCGTGCCCAGGTGAGGGACAGCACTGCGGCAGGGCATGGCCATGGTTTGAGAGTCCCTTTGTGCTTTGTATCAGCCTGACCTAGCCTAACGTGGCAAACTCGCTCTGAAAGAAAAC
Organism: Daphoenositta chrysoptera; assembly: GCA_013397915.1. Taxonomy (NCBI): domain Eukaryota; kingdom Metazoa; phylum Chordata; class Aves; order Passeriformes; genus Daphoenositta; species Daphoenositta chrysoptera. The sequence goes on along the minus strand of VZRO01000201.1, from coordinate 62,031 downwards.
CACTACTCAGCAATTAGCACCTCCTTTTACACCGCCTCATTCCCCAGAGGAACAACAGAGAAATGTTCTTAGCTGCGATCAATACTCATAAGCCAAAAGGACAAAGATACAATTTTAGTAGTTCAGCAGAAGCAGAAGAATGGAAGCGTTTACCCAAATATTAATGCACAAATTAACTACATTATTAAAATTTGATTCAGACTTAAATAATAAATAGGTGGGCAAAATATAATGCAAGACTTACTCAGTAAAAGTGAATTTTTAATCATCTCATGAGATCTACTTAGAAAACAGGACTAATAATGTTCACAACCATAAATCCAAACCCTTCACACACTTTTTTTTTTTCTTAACACAGCAGTGAACTGTAAACCTGCGTTTACTGGTTATCGCTTCAGTCATTTAAAATATTAACTCAAGTGTTTCCTCCTTGGCCATTTCAATTTTTAGCACCAAAATTAGCCCAAAAAGAGGTACTGGTACAGCTCGATGTTGTAAATGAATTGTTTACATATAATACTTTATATATTATACACACATACTGTACATTCACACATCCACACAAACAGGAGGCATATTTAAATGAATATATTCTGTGTCTCAATTTGTTGTCAAAGACTTAGGAGCAATGGAAATAAAGCAGAAGGGGTAATATTTTACATAGTAGGCAACTTTAATGCTGTAGTGCACTTATAAAAAAGTCCAACTCTCCCTCCCAGCTCAGCAGCTTTTTTTTTTAATATCACTATTCAGAAGGATGCAGAAGTTATTGCCTAAATGTTATTCTATACATTTCCATCGGAATTCTCAAAAACACTTTAAATTGCTAACTAATTTACAACTTAACTATTTTTTCTTGTTACAGCTTTAACTCATTGGCAATTTTGGAAGCAATGTTTTTGAAAGCTATGGATGTTCCCGATATCCGCTTAAAGCGAACTCCATTCAGGGACAGTCTTGGCAGTTTACACACCTCCATCTCCCACTGTACAAGGTTTTCTGCGTGCCCATCTCCATGGACACAGAAAAGCAAGAAACGCTCTCTTTGTTCATAGTCACAATTATTGGCATCCAGGACCTTTCGTATTTCCCTCATCATGTCATTGGGATCCATGGAGCTGGTGGTTTTCATGCTCCAGGTAAAACGCAGCGACCGAGGCTTGGCTTCCTTGTTCTCATCCTTCTGATCCACAGCTACATTGCGGCTGAAAGACAGGAATTTGGGAGTGAGCAGGGCCAGCCTCCCTCCCCAGGGGCCACGTTAGTGAAGCCAACACTCAACGCACAGCACCCGGATTAGAGCAGCACTGGAGGCTCCGGCTGCTCCCCAGCTGCTGCACACACACACAGCAAAAAGGGGAAAGCTGGAGCTGCTGGGGCTGGAACGAAGGGATGGCAACGAGGTGGGCACAGCTGGCACTCACTGGATTCGGGAGCATGAGGGCAATGGCCTTCTGGAGGCAGAACTACATGCAGCACCTACGACTTGACTTTAAGGCAGGTGCTGCTCAAAGCTGTATTCTCAGGGCACGTGGGCAGCTGAAACAGCAGCTAGAAGTTTCTGGAACATTGAAATAACAGCTCCCTGTGTGACAGGAGGGTGCTCAGCCCAGGCCATGGGTGGTGCCACTTACAGGGAATGGGGTGAGCCCATGCACAAAGGCCCTGGGGGTTCCTCTGCAGCTCCTCCTGGGCAGCAGCTGGGAGAGCAAGCCCTGGGAGCGCCCCTGGAGCCCCAGAGCAGCTGGCTGCCAGCAGAAGGAGGGACAGCAGGAGCAGGGTCACCCCCCTGCTGCCCAGGGTCCACAGGAACCCCCAGACCTGGGGGCCCAGTCCCACTCTGGCCTTCCTGTGCTGGGGCGTGTTTGAGATGATCCCAGGGGACACATCACACTGCAGGCTCTGGGTGGTTTTCAGAGAGGAAACGCTTCCTCCTAAGTTGGTCAATTATCCATTAAATACCAACGGCTGACAGAGGGAAAGTGGTGAAATCTGCAGCTACAAAAGCTCTGCAGTTAGGTACCTCTGAGGCTGATGTGCACAAAAAGAGCTGGAAGTCTCTATCAGACACCTCTTCAGTGTAGTTTGTAAAGATGGTGAGTGAGAGGGTTACCATTATTGTCACAGTTGTAAGAGATGGAGCACAAAATATTGAGGGTGTGCTTCCCAAATCTGCAGCTTTTTTTTTTTTTAAATGAAAAAGCTTTTCCTTTGGTAAGGATAAGTAAAGTTATACAGGACAAAGGAAAGAAATGTTCCAGAAATTTCTAGTTTGCAATCATTCTTCTATTTTAATTAAAATCAGTAGTCATGCAGCTAAAGAATAAAGAACTACATCTGGACCTCCAGGGACAAAATATGGATTTGCTTTGTGAATATTTGTACACTGTCAGTCGCCCCTTCAAATTTAGTTAAATGTATTGACTGTCATACTTAACTATTTTCTGAAAATAGCTAACCTAACTGACCCCAAACCAGGCAGTTTAGGTCTCATGTTAAGCCTCCATATTAAGCCAAGCTGCTCTTTGAAATAGATGGCAATGGTTACACCACGTTTTATTTCTACTACCATTAAGCAGGCAATTATGAAAAAGTTAAATAAAAAGTGATAGCAAGGCCACAACTAAATAAATATATTTCTCAAATATAACCTAGTTCACAATCCTGCTATTAAAAGACTTCTTGTGACTGTGAGAGTCATGGGACTATGTAATGTGATTTGCCAGATGTTATAAAATTCATCATGCAAATTAAAGAGTATTCTTTTTTAAGGTTTTAATTTATTAAGGCTGTAAAGGGCCAGGGAAAACCCCAACTTTAATTCAATACTGGTTTTTTTTTTGGAAGCTTTTTCTACTTGAAAACAGTTGGCAAAACCAGCAGTTTGATAATTTCTAGTATTTTTTGATATGCTGATTTTGGAAGAAGAGTATAACATGAAAAATATTTAACTATCTGTGATTTTGGAGATGAGAAATATCTTATCACCTTTCAGCGGTTATTCCACACATTTGCAGCCTCACTAGAGACCACTTATCTACACATCTACATGACAACAGCAAATTACAATGACTAAAATGCAAAAAAAAAAAAAAAAAGAAAAACCACACAAGGGAAAAGGCAACAGGAAAGATGAAAGTTTAGAACCAAGTCAGTCAGTGCTTTAATAGCTGTTTTGCAGACAGAAATGCTTCTTTGTTTAGTTCCAACGACTCACATGAAACAAAAGCTGCTGCCTGAAGCCACTATGCCACATAATCAAGGGGAGAAAGGTTCAAACTCACCTAAGTAACATTTTAAACAAAAATTTTACCCTCACCTTGAGCCCTCAAATCTCCCGTTCCTCTCATATTCAGTCGGGAGCCTCAATGAAAAGAATGCAGAAGCAAAAGGAAGTGGGAAAGAGAAGACAAATCTTACACTACAATATACAATATCTGAGTAGTTGCTAAAAGATACTGCAATCATACCAAAGGTGTGTTAAAATACAAAACAACAAAGATGTAAAGAACTTGGTAGGTTAGGCCAAACTCAGAATGTAACATATTGTCAAACCAAATGGAAGTCTATAAACTACAGTTTTTAAACTGACCACAGCTAATTTTAACAGTGTGTGTTTATATATTAAATCTGTAGAACGCACTGAATAAATCTGAAGTTCTAAAAGCAGAAAATGTGAAACTGAAGTTACAAAGCACATTGAAGTGACTGTATTATTTAGGAAGTACCTCCTAAAAGAGAAATAACTCCCAGATATTTTTAGGCTAATGTTATTTAAAAGTTTTATCTGGAATAAAGTATATATTTCAAAAAGTCCCCGTAACAGTTTACAGACAAGTCTGATCACCTTGTATATTTGCATGCACATCAGATCTGAGGTGTTTAAACAATACCAAAATACCTTAATGCAAAAGAAGAAGATGCATATACATTTTAACAGAACTTTAAGAGGTCAATCCAGGATTTCTCAAGTTGTGGTAACTCCATCCTATTAATTCCCACATGGATGCATCTTCCCCACCCAAGAGCAAGCTTAAGCTTTCTGTCTTCTTGCAGTGCTTAAAACTACATTGCTGGTCACTGCCATCTATTGAAAGCCCAGAGTCAAGCAGAACTAAGGGGAAAATTATCTTTCTCTACCTTCCCATGGTTGCAGGAGGATGCTTCAACGTATCAGCATTAATTCTGCTCTGAGGGATGCTGCCTGCACAACACCTTTACCCAGACTAAGGCAGCACACGGCTTCCCTGAGTAACACAAACACAGCAGTTTGGGTAGCAGGTGTCTAGGGATAGGAATGTAAGACAGTAACCTTATTTTCTGATGCACAGTGATATTTATATCAGGGTGTGGGGGGGTGTTACAAGGCGTGATTTCCTCCTTTCCTTCCTTTTGAGGGCTGTGGTGAGGGATCAGCCTTGCAAGGTGACTCTGGCAGAGTCACAGGGGATGAGACCAGGCACTGTGAGGGGCAGGGTGGCAGCATGGGTTACAGAGCTGGCCCAAATTCAACTCAGGTGCCACTGCAAAGCAACTGCACTTAACAGGGTGCAGAGCTGCTCAGCTGGGAGCTGCTTGTGGCAGCATCTGACCAGAACCCTCCTCTTTCAGGTACTGCACAGCTCAAGGTACAACAGGGACAAGGCCATGGACAAATGAACAGCTGCCACAAGCAAAAAATACAGAAAAAATGAGAAGAAAACAATTGGGAAGTCCCAGTGCAGAGTGGGCAGTTATCACAGTTATTTTCATGAGATCTCATGCTACTAATCTGTGGAGAAGGTGGAAAAAGATTTTTCATATCTGTGTGAGAGTCCACGAAGTCACCCTCTGTGACAGCCCTACAGGACCAAAAACGGGGTAGGTAGGAACCACCACATGGACCATGAACAGATCCATCCCATTCAGATGATTGTTTCACTGGGCAAAGCAACCAACAAGTTAGAAAACACTTCTCAACTGAAAATTTAGAGTACCTGGACTTCAAAGAGCCTTCTGTGTTCCAACAAAGTGGAAGATGGCAGCTTTGTTATGAGCTGCAAACATTTATGGATTTTTGTGGGGTTTTTTGTGTTTTGTTCTGCAACTTGCCAAATGTTGTAGAAAATGGGAGCACAACCAGTTTTTCCCAACAATGAATAGCCTTACTGTTGCTGGAATCTGTCCAGGAAAGTCTGTAAGGAAAAATCCCTAATGATGTTCTGACACTCTTTCCAGTTTGAAATTGAGCCAAAGTGTTCAGTTTTTAAACCACTGTACTCTAAATCTAAGTAAGGTCATTATTTAGAATATACCTGCCACTTTGAAATAATAAACATTCTCATGGAAGCCTCTCAGAAAATCCTTTGCTTGTGTTTTACATGAACTGATTTTATGGATCAAGATGCTTCTTGGTCTTGAGAAGGGAACAAATGCATAGGCAAGTTGTGTTCTCATTTGTCATGCCATGCCTACACATTATCTGCCTTATGGTTTATGAAGGGCTTTCACAAATCTGATTGTTTCCACACATCTGTCCTGAGTTATGCTGTGTTTCCTGTTCTTTACATCTTTGTATGCTATTTTAAATATCCAAGTAAACACAAAGAAAACTGTCTAAAAAGATACTGAAAACCAACAAAAAGTGCAAGATGATAAAATAAGATCAATTTATGGAAATGTAGGAATGATGCTGCAATAAAATCCAGAACACAGAGTCATTTTTGCTGTCAGAAAAAAAAAGTTAAGACTTCCACAATATGCAGATTGGAAAAGACAGTGCATAGTACAAGAGATATATATATATACTCACACATATATATATATTTGATACCTCTGTGTACTGAGTACAGTATTAAAACTCATCAGTTTAACAAGGAGTGACTAATTATTTCATTCAGCTCCCTAGAAATGATGTTGTGGCACTATGTATACGTGCTACTGGTTTATTGTAGTTTTGTCAGAACAGTGAGCTCAGGTAGGATTCATAGCAAATATAGCCAGGAAAAACTGCCAAAAGCCCCAGCAATTTCAGTTTTTGTAGCTACATAAAGATCAGGTATGGAGGGACACCACGCACACTTAAAACAGAATTTAGAAAGCACACTCTGGTCCTGTGTAGGTGGTGTAAGGCTTTGCAAATTCCTTATTCAAAAAGACATAACTGTGGAAGCTGTAGCAGATAGTTCCACAATGGTCTAAGACTACTGGCCTCAAGTCAAACGTAATTTTCTAAAAATTGTCTAAAAATTACGTGAAGTCCCAAATTTAAACACTAACCTTCTAGTTTAAAACTGTTTAAAACTCATATTAGCATTCCCTATCTGTCTTCAGAACAGACACAGATGCATCTGGTTGTGGAGGGTTGCACAGATCACAATCCTTTGTTTTAGATGTGGTCTGCATCCCACAGCTCATGATGCACAATGGGTTAAAGGCACTGGCACTGCTCAGTTCCAGCTGTATTTTGAGCTGCATGGTTTCTTTCCTTCACTAAGCAGTTGCATTTTCTCAAGTCAGCTGTGACAATGCCAGCCAAGCCAACCAACACCAGTTCCAAACACAGACATGACCATGGCATGGAATTTACTCAGTTAATCAGGTAGGTAGGGTACCTTTAGCCTTGCACTGTACATAAAAAATCCACATTTAGGCAGCAATTTACATATCTCAGGACTCCCTAATCAAAGCATTTCTTTGAAACAGTCTGATTAACTCCAAATTACAGTCACAAGCATAGCCTTGTATTCTCAAAGTTGAAACAGATGCCTGGTTTTTGGCCCCCATCTCCCTGGTTTTGATCAGCAATAGGAAATTGGAAGTACCACCTTTTAAAGAAGTTTCAAGACATGGCACAACTAAACAGGCTATTACAAAACTCTACTGGAAAATTTACCTGCACATCAAAATTGTGTAAGCAGCTTTCATGAATCATAGTGGATTAATGAGATATATAGCAGCTTGATTCATTCCCAAATTGCAAAACTAAATTCAATCCTTTGGCTTGAAATGTGAATCAGACATCTGAGCTTTTCCCTTTTGTTGATAAATTTGCATAAATGTTGTACTTTTTGTTTAAAATTGAAGTGCTCTATTTGCACTTCAGCTGCAACTCACTTCAACAAATGCAGCCCATTTAAAAATAAATAGACAACTATTGAATCTTCATTCAATCTAACACACAAAACTGTTTAACTCACAACTGTGCTCAGCTGCAGGCAATACTTCAAACCTTTTTTTCTCTTCAATATCATAAAACGGAGATAGTATAAATTTAACATCACTTACCTTTATTTGCTTGTAACCTTATGTTTTGTTTATACTTTCATCATTGTTATCAAACACCTCATTCTTCAAACATAAGCATGCTAAGTGTATTAGTACAGAGAACAGAATTACTTTGGCACTACCAACTCTATCAAAGAAAGAAGAATTCACAAGGCATGCTTAGCATCTTGTTATACAACACAGATGGTGCCACAGATTCTTAGGTATCATCATGAGTTAATGGATTTATTCTATGCTTTCCTCTGAAGAAAGAAAGTATTTAGTTCTCAGCAGGAAGTTTAGTTTTCAGAAAACCAAGGCTAGAAAAGCCAAATCTTTTGTTAATTGCAGGAGCCACTTTTTTTTAAATATAAATAAATCCTACCTTTTGATAAACCTGAATGACATGTTTCTAAAAGAAATTAAGCCAAAATAATAATTAACAAAAATTTTTGTACAAAATAAATTGAAAAAGGCATTTAGAGTGAAACATGCAAAAAAATCTCATTTTAAATGCACAATTAAATTACACTTCAATACATTCTCAGATTAGGCAGATGATTTAGGGGCTGAAGAGTCAAACTCTTGGCACTGCTACTTTCAATTTTTTTGGGGAAATATGTCACCAGTATTTATTATGAATTAAAATATGTACTGGTGTCAAAACACTTTAAAACTCAAAATCTGCAAGGTCAGGTAAAAATATGTTTGGATTTTCTTCATATATTTACCACAGAAAGCAAAAATCAGTAACGCTACTATAATTATATCTTAAGTATCTTCAGAGTTAGGTTTCTTCCTTTCTTCGTAACATTAGGTCAGCCATCTTGTGCCAAAAGCTGCCTTAAATATTTAGCTATTTTAGTGGCAGAAGCTGTAACAATTTCCTACACCAGAACATAAGTAGTTCATAACCCAAGGAATTCCGATTCCCCATAGAGAATGCTACAATAAATTAACAACTTTTAAGGTTTAAAAAATTTATTTAACAGGAAGAAACATAACCATGTCCTTCAGTGGCACTATCCACCTCCTCTGCAGTTTGTACAGCACTGAATATAACAGAACCCAACTGCAAGAGATCCTCCAAGTGCAAACTAATCATCTATAACTGTGCTATTGTGTTACAACTGCATGTTATTTAATAAAGTCCAGATGGAATTTAAACTACTGTCAAAAGTCGTGGGGAAAGACTTCTTTAAGAAAACCACACTGCACTGCAAAAGCTGAAACTCAGAGGTAATGATAGAAGTTTGAATGCTGCCTAAACAACTGAGTGAAAAGTTTGCATGTTCACAGTTTGAGTGTCCACATTTGGAACGTCAAATGGAAAATTAAGTAAGGATATTACAAACAAAAGTAAAGAAAGAAAGAAGTGCCAAAAGGATGTGGCTGATTAAGACCTCACTTGACATAAAGCAGATGGCTTAACACTTAAAAAATAGGCAAATTAAACTTCTCTCTCTCTCTCAACATAAAAATAAGGGGAAAAAACCCAAACCAAATTTCCTACAGCACAGTGTTTCCCAGAGAAGTGTTACCTGGCAGAGAACTGAGCCAATTAAAACATTTATCAAAAGCTAGACTGTCATGATTTTGTTTTGCACAGAAGCAAGTTCTATATTTTAAAGAAATTCACTCTCTAAAATAAACTCAGCCATTTGTGAAAAACTGGAGTCTGGCTTAGCATTATTTTCTAGGAATGGGAGACTGAAAAGAAGATTCTGAGAGGGAGGCATCTATAGTCATAAAATAGACAGGAAGGAAATGGCTTGCTGCTGACGTGGTGTAAGTTTAAAACAAAAGCTAGCAGGCCAAGATCAGAATGATCTTGTCCAAAAAACTTCACCTGATAAGGAGTGTACAAAAGCTTGATGATTATCTTAAAGCAAAGACAAACAAGCCCTCAATTCTGCAAAGGCAAGCTGTGGAGATCAGGGTCTGAAGTATGTGGTATGGGAACTGACAGGTTTTAAATACAGAAGGAAAAACCACGATTTTCAATTTCAGGGTTTATAGTAACTAATCTAAATCATACATGGATTTGAAACTAGAAGTCCAATTAGAATAAAAACTGTTAGTGCAGGAGCAACACCTGCTGAAGCGAGGCTTTGGCTAGACCACCACGCCTTCACACCAAACACAGAATCTGCACATGAGCTAAAGGCCAAAATAGGAATAAGTTTTCCAAGGTTTGACCAGACCCCTGCCTAGACTGAAACCCTAATATTGCCATTATTTTAAGATGGCCTGGGACAGCACTACTGCCAACAGAAGCTTTTGGCTCCTGCCCCTACCCTTTCACCTGTGGTATTTCTATTTCTGTGTTGCCAGTGAGGTTATGCTGGAAACACTGATGGACTAAGTGACTGGGAAACACAGCTTCAGCTTCTAATGCTACATCAAATATCTAGACTGGGATCCTAGTTTATGCCATCTATTTATGGACTATGCAGCCACTGAACAGCTTTTCAACTGAGCTGAAATGTTTCATCTCTGCAGCATTTGTACCTCAGATATGAGTTGGAAGAGCACACAAGAAACAGCAGAGACCAAACTGTCTCACATTTAATCCCATTCGATTCAACTCCCAAAAACAAACGTCTTCTGTAACCAAAATAAGAACTATGAAAAAATCATAAGCAACTGCATTTCAAGTTGCAGAACTGAAGCTATTCATGAGGGAATTCACGAGCGGACAAAACCACCTAAGCAATGAGGTATTTCGACTCTAAAAAATGCAAAAAAGACAGAAATGTTGCGCTAGCGTTTTAAGGAGCTCACCTTCTTGTTAGTTTGGAAGTCAGTTTGCTGAAGAGGTTAGTGGAGCCGCGGGCGCGGGTCTGCGAGAGCGGCGTGGCCTCGTGGGACAGGCTGGGCGAGGCGGGCGGGCCGTTGTAGGTGGCGGTGCGGCGCTCGCGGAGCTGCCCGTGGAACGTGCTCCGGCTGGCCGTTCCTCTGGGGAAACGAATACGGTCAGGGGTGGTCGCACTGCTAATGCTGTGAGTTGAAGCAACGGGAGTTCTCTGATCGGGAATAGCGCTAGGGCAGAAAACAAACAAACAGAAAGAAACAACGCTAGAACGCCTTCGCGCGGGCACCGCGGCTCAGCAGGAAACACAAAACACTACGTTCTACAGTCAAGCGTAAGCAGACACTTTTATAGAGGCCAGGGTTGGAAATACCAACATTATTACAGCACTGTATGGAATCAAAACTTGTAAGAAGTTAGGATTAAGAGGCTGCCGAAACAGAAACCTACATAGGCAGAAAAGTGCAACAGGAGTATCCTGGAAAAGACCAGATAAACCAGGCCTACAATGTTTCACTGAGAAGACTGATAAAAGAATAGACCAGTAAAGTTTCCTCCCAGGAAAGAGAATAGATAACTTTAATGTCTCTCCCTATGTACATTCTGTACATACATCTTTGAAAGTCTTGCTAATTTGAAAGTATCCTACACAAAATTCTCTACAAGCGAACCGCTCCAAGTAGTGAAGTCCTTCAGGATACACAGTTTAAGTCTCCCACAAACTTTGACAATAGGGAATGTCCAATACTCCTAACAATAGGAAAAAAATTCAGGTTCACTATTGCAGGATTATGTCACAGACAGCCTGACACACCACAAGACAAATGTAAACAAGACTAAAAAAATGAGGAAACACACATCTTGTGGGCAAAATATACTAGAACAATCTAGGACTAAAATTCCACAGCACAAAGTTAAGAAGCAGTGGGTATAAGTTAGTGTCACAACGATTTCTGGTTCTTACATAGGCCTGAAGTTATCTGCGCCATTGTCTATTGGAGGCAACATCATCTTCGTGTGCACAGAGGCTGACATGGACATCGACTTCTGATGTCGCAGCCGAACACTGGAGAAGGATGTGGTACAAACTGAAGCAGGGCTAGCTGCGTAAGCGAACATTTCTGTCAGGCTGCGAGGGGGTTTGGGTTCAGGCAGAGGCAGAAAGAAGAGCATGATGGACCAACAACAAACTACTGCATAGAAAAAAAAAAGCAAACTTTTCCTTCTATTAACTGGTTTATCAAAGAACAAGAACTCTAATAGCCCTCCTCTTCTATGTAAACAGCAGTAACTACCCTACACTCCCCTTAAAAAGCATCCTTATGTACATGGCACTGGACATCTATAAGTCACCATGCTCTTACCATTAGCATTAGCTTGCAGTGATACCCTCCTTGATGTACAGAACCTAAATAACTCAGAATTCTATGCCAAAGCTCTAGGATAAAGCACCAATGTAATTTGTATTGCTCTTAACAGTAAACGATGCATTAAAACCCCCACCAAATGCACTTTCCAAAAGACTCATGATAGCTCCATTACTACAGCAAAACCCTTCGTTTTCAGAATGTATCCATGTTTAAAGAAATTAGTGAAAGTTGGGCAAGCTGTCAAATCTACATCAGATAACTGAGGGACTTCACAGGTACAATTGAAACCAAAAATATCATGATCTTTAACAACTCCAGAGAGGCCAAAAGAAAAAGGCTACTAATCATGAACCTGTATGTGTATGTGTAGTAGGCACTGAACATGCTTGCTGTTCTCTGAAGAAAGAGGAATGACTGTTGAAGAGCATCTTGTACTGCTTGACCATGAACATGTAATTCTCCAAATTACCATTCAGGCTTTGAAGGAAAGTATAGAGCACTCTGTTGGCAGAATGGCCAGTAAGCTGCCAGTTGCATAATATGTTCAAATAGGAGCATTAAATTTATTTCTTTCTTTAGGCCAAAATATTCTTTGCAGCCTTCACATTATCTGGTAAGGATAGGAGAAAAGTGAGAGGCCACAAGATGTTTTGGGCCTTTCAGACTACACCACCATGTCATTCATCTGAAGTTTGCTTTAAAAGTAAGACAATAGTAAAGTAGAAATATTGCTCAAGATTAAGAATTCAGTAATTCTCAGTGACAGTTTCATGACACTGCATGTTCACTTCCAAGTTACTTCATGGTTACACACACAAACTCACGTCCTGTTACCGAATTCTGGTACATCAGACTTTGGAGAGGAGAATGCTAGTGGAGCTACAAGTGTCAGCTCACCCACTTCTCAGGCTCAGCTCCCAAAGCACTACTACAAAACACCACACAGCTCAGACATCTGAACTGCTGGCTAAAACATATATATATATATATATATATATATATATACACAAAATACTTGGTTTTGGTTTGTTTTTAACTTTTCCAGATCTGAAAAACTTCTTCTGAGTCATGCATGCATCCCAACAATGCTGAATCCATCAGGATGACAACTACAAGCACTACTTACAATGAAGCCTTCAACACAGGCCCAGCATTTACATTACCCCAGGGTATTAAGAAATTGTAAGAAAATGAACATTCATCCCAAAACTAATACCCTGAAGTCACGTAATTGGTCACTAGCCTCTCAAGCTCTTCCAGCTCCATTCCTCTATATTTGCTGCAAAAGATAAAGAATCTAGTTTTACAACATAAAACCCAAGTTTTATTTAGTCACCTGCCTCCAAAAATGTGACATCTAAAGGTATCAATAAGGGACCTTCTCTTCCTTTGATGCTTTGCTAAAAATCAGCTTCCTTGGATTACTAGCCTGGGAACACAGGAACAGCGAACTAACAATCACCAATTAGTGCCAAGGCTTATTAAAAATCTGAAGCTGCTGTAAATCATTCGTGTTACAAATGATTTAAAGCAATTGCCTATCATTATGAAGAGTGTTTCATGAGTCCCCAAGTGCGTTAATTAATGCTCAGGCTTTGGAGGAAAGCCAACAGAGTTGTCTCCAGCAGAATGCCTGTGTCAGCCACACATTGTGTCAAAATAGAGATGGGAGACTTACAACCCTTTGCTTCTACCAATCTGGGTCCTCCAGACTACTTTCTCCAACATCAGATCTACTGACTGTTGATTCTTTAAAGTTTTCATACTTTCATAAATAGTGCCTTCTCAGAATTCAATGTGCAAGGTTAAAACAGAACAAGCAATGTTTTAACACTTTCTCTACAGAAAAAATAAGAGATTTTAAATGTGTGCATCTTGCCCTTTATGGTGAGTCTCCCAAGTTTTCACTGGGTCATAGTCAGTATCTGACTAGCTATGGAAAATCTAAAATCCAATCTGTAACAAATCATTTACAGCAATTACTCCTGCCTGTAACATTTGCCACCAATAGACATTTCAAAAGCACAGAAGTAATTTTAAATGAAACCTTGGATATGTACAAAGCCCAGGTTCAACTTCAGATCTTGCTTCACAGAGGAAAAAATCAAGTTTCTAGAGTTACTTTCTGCCAAGCTGAGAGTAAAATATTAATTAAAGATTAATTCTGAAGAGGCAGTTCCATCAATAGCCATGTTGATTTTTCCTGCATTAAAGGTCCCTGCATTTCATGTGACCAGTCAATGCTTTACCCAGTTACAGCAACAGAATACATTCAGATGTAAATTCCGAATTCTGTGCCAAATCACAGTAATTCTGAAACTGTGCCAAAATGAACATGCAGTTAAGTATGGAAGCGTTTCAGACAATGACAAGTCTCCAACTGTAATACAATTAGCAATGCATTCTCATTACCTTTCCTCTTTTTAACCCTCTATAAAGAGTAATGAATGTGGTAATCAAAAAATGCATGATAAAAGATACAAATACATTTTTTACTTGACTGTGAACATATAAATTCTCAGACATTTCCAGTAACCCAAATAAGGCTAGTTTGTAGAAAAAGCAAGTGATATTTAAATATCATATTGACAATAACAGGTAAATTACACAAGGGTAACCAATTATGAATATAAAACACAACGAATATAGTTGTCAAGTGCTACTCTGTCTTAACTTTGAGATTAAGGCCTATATGTGACTACCCAGAAAAACATCAGTTTGCTGAGAAACTCAAAGCTGGGGAAAAAAAATTACTTCAAAAGATAGCTCCTTATGAGTATAGACTTACTTCCAAATTAAGGGAACATCTAAATCTCAAGCATTCCTAGTAAACAATACCTGATCACTTTTAAAAATGTAATATGGAGATTGTAGACAAGATATTGCAAAGGTATTAGTTTAAGGGTGAACAAAAATTGTAAATAATCCAAGTAACTAAGTAATTAAAAATTATCAAAACTATTATGGATAGAAAGATTCATTTTTCAAAGAGTGTTTGGAAAGGAAAAAAGCTATTAACATATCAAATCAGAGCAAGGATGGTGAGCTTTAATTGAAACGATTTGGTAACATTAATAAGGAGCAACCAGTGAAGGCTGAGACAGACACACCAAGAGACAGTACCAAATAGCTGTGCTGTACTTCACAAGACAGGTGACTGCAGGCCCAGCTGGCCAACTACACTTTTGGCAGTCTTCAGACTTATACTTGACTCTTTCCTTAATCACTTTCCATTTGCAGAAAGCTAGGAGGAAGAGACAGGGTCTAAATCGTGTTCTTTATCCCTAGGCTCCAGGAATTAAACAGGGAACAGACAGGCTTTCCATCCAACATCACAATTTGGCCACTCTTCCTAATCAAAAGGAGGGGGAAAAATTTTGTGCAAAAAATGGCAGATCTTCCACCAACTTCACCACAAGTTAGAAAGTACGAATTTTCCTCCCATCCTTTACAAAATATCATAAAATCAGGAAGGTGTGGAGAAAATTGGGAAGAGCAGGAGAGGGGTACAGATTCCTTTAAGCACCAGCTATGTGGGTGCTCTCCTGGCAAGGGTTAACTACTTAATTGCTACCAGCTTTTGACAGCAGTAAAATTCTGAGAAGAAGGGCTGGAAATTAAAATACCCTCAGCCAGCCAGGAAATTTGGTGGTATTCTTCCCAACTGCTACTCTATACCTGACATCTAAGTTCACTATAATATTATTTCTGACAGCTCTTCTCAGTCTTCACAGGATGGCTGGAGATGTGACCACAGTGCCAACACATGAAGTTCCATTGCATGCTCTACTCACACTTTCATTCAGTAAAGTAAAAAGAAATTTGTTATTTCTCTGACTGTTTTCGCTCAGAATATGGAGATACCCTGAGGAGTGAAGCAGCTGAGTTCTGTAAATCCTGGGAAACAATTAGACTGCCAGAGTATCAGCAAGGAACATTATTAGTCCAAGACAATGGCCTATCACTACTTCATCTTTGCTCAGAAAAAATTACTTTCTCCCTGAGACTTTGCAGCAAAAATGGTATTTCAAATAATCCCAGTGAAGCAGAGTTGAGAGTGAAACATAAAGAGAGAATGGCCCAAGAAAGATGGACTTTGTAGTCTGAGACTAAACAAGGCTCTTCTGCAAGCATGTGCTGTTTGGCCACAGGAGTTCACAACAGATTTAAGAAGAAGGTTGCTACAAATATTTCATTACAAGTATTTAACCAGAAATCAGAAACTTTCTTTGACATTTTAAGTATAGACTATAAAATTCAATATAGGAAAAAACCCCCAAACTCCAACATACTTACAGGTGCTCCATAACCAAAGATGTGTACTCACCTTTCATTAAGAATTACATTAGAATATCATTTATTTTTAAATTAGGCATTACAATTTTTCGGAAAGGTGAAGACAAGGGACATACACCATAGGAAGACATTTCATATACCTGTTCTCCTTGCCATTTTGTATCACTGAATGCCTATCAGCAGTGGTTCTTTCACTACAAACATATGTGTTGCGCCGTGTCATTGCTCCAGGGGTAGTATTATTCTACAATTAAAAAACATAGGCTTGTTATTCCCCACAAAAGGCTTTGCTGAGGGTTAAGTCTGCATATAATTGAAGGCTTTTTACTTAATGCTAGTTCTACATAGTTATAAAACTTACAATAATTAAATAACTTAATATACAAACTCCATCTAGTATTTTTAAGGAATAATGCAATCAGAAAAAATTATTCTAACAAGTTGTTCTTGTATTTCATATTGATGGCTCAAAATTAATATTCCTTCAAGTTTTTATTACAAATGTTCTGAATTACAAATTCTCAGCATATACACCATTCTTCTACGTCTGGATAGCCTGTGTCTTTATACCCTATTTTTGAAATACTTTACCACTTGTAGCTTGGAGAATTTTCCTTTAAGTTAAAATCATACCCTTAAACAAGATAGGAAAAGCAAAGACTTAACAAACAAATGTGGTAAAATTCAGTGGGAAGGTAAACATGGACTTTTAAATATTAAGATACTATGAAACACTAGACAAATTTTAAAAACAAGGAAGAATAAGAGACAAATTGCAGAGAATTTTAGTAAGACGTTTTTAAAAATACACATTTAAATACAAGAATAATACATTGAGGACAAGAGTACCAGGGGAACTTAAACTACAGACCTTACTTTAGAGGGGAGAAAAGAAATAGAATTACTTTGCCTCTGTCTTTACAGAGAAAGAGGGTGGAGATATGCCCAAGTTGGCGGTCAATTTTCCAGGAACGACTGAGAAGCTATAGGTAATTCACAGATAACAGAATTATAAAAAGTTAGATGCAATTACTGTAGGAAAAGCATGGTGGTCCAGACAAACATGCACCCCCAGGTTGTAGAGGAAGCTGGCAAGCCTTTGTATTTTTTCTCCCCACCCCAAGAACGAAACACAGGAAACTGCAAATGGTTGGAAAAGTGGAAAAAAACCTTTAAAAGTTTTCTTTAAAGAAAAGGATCACGGGGCAAAGCAGGAAGCAAAAAAAGGCTCTTAACTTCAAACATCACTGCTGGGGAAAGTCTTGGAGGAGGCCAGCTTAAGGGAATGACTGGTCAGCACCTGGATAAGCACATGTTGAGTAAGGAGGGCCACTAAGAATCAGGCAGGGGACTTCATGCTCAACTAACCTTGTGGAGTTCTTTGAAGAATTATGCTAAGATGGACAAGGGAAACTCAGCGGATTTTAAAAATAGCATTAAGAAAAGGTTTCACATAAACGGTCACAGGAGAGAGTCATGGCAAGAAGGATTAAAAAAAAAGAAAGGAAAAACTAGTTCAAGCACAAAAGCAGAGTAGCCAAACCTTTTTTGTTTCCGAACCTGAAATGAAACTGTTAAAGTGGAGTATTCTCAATAACTAGCAAAAGCTCCTCCAGTGCCTTAAGGTAAAATATCTGCTATCTAGGGAGTCTCAAACAACACATTCCCTGAGCTGCATATTTAACCATGAAGCCATCTTGTCTAAGAGACTGCTGACCTGTTTGTTACACATCTTTCTACACAAATGTACAAATTAAAATGCAACAATGCAGTGCACAACCTCCTGGTGTTAAAAAGTACAAAGACAAAGAGTATTTTAGGTCAGCAGAACAATTAATTAAATTGTAAGATGCATGCAGCTGTCTGAAGGGTTCTCAAGTATTCTTCACTGGATATTCCTTAGGGATAGGCATGTGCCAAGCATCAGCAGAAGTCTTCCTGGCCCTTTCCTTGTACATAATTCCTTGCACATCCCTTGTCTTCATAGGTGTTTATTTATTTAAAAAAAACCCACCATTGATTCTTTTACTTTCCTCTGACATTTATCACTGTACAAACTCCCCTCTCCTTACTAAGCTTGCCAGCAATGAAAGCTGTGTACCTAAGGTGAGGTTTTGTTTATCTGCTCTTGGGAGGTCACACTGTGCAGGACACTTCATGGAAAAAAAAATGGTACAGTGAAAACCAATGGTACAGTGAAATATTGCTTATTAGTATTTGCAGATCATTTTGTTCTGTATTCTGATACTAGAGGATGAAGCACCTAAAATATCCAACACTGGTCTTCTGGTGGGAAATAAGCACAATAATCAGGGGCTTCCTTCTTTCCATCTGCTCCCTTTGAACATGAAATATTGGTTTCCCTTGAAGGAAAATACAACAACATTACAATGTGTTGTCATGTTGCACATCTGGAAAGACAAGACTGCAATCTCTGTGCTGGACCAGACTTCTAAGACTATGCATTTTCAGGTTTGGGAGTGGACAAGTTTTGGTATTCATATCTGAAATTAGAGGACTGCAAGGACACGCTTTCCCAGCTCATTCTGAAATGCAAAGATGGAAGCATCAGTATACTTTTTTTCCTGTTTGGCTCAGATTTCAGAGGTCAGGAGAAGAGATTTAAGCATTTCAAGGTTTCAAATTTCAGTCTTAGCAAGAATAGTCTTGGTACTGGGGCCTTTACACTTTCTAGTGTATGACCTTGCACGATTCATCAAGGAAGCTCTTCAGCTGTGACTTTTTTTTGTTCAGCCAATCTCCAGCCTGTTAATCTCTGGACATGACTAAACAGCACAGGTGCAGTATACTGGAAACTGGTGTCAACAGCACCCCACTCCCTGATGGAATGACAACCCTTGGGGTCAGGGTTAGCTGCCTAAGTTCATCCTCATGGCATCGTCTGCCTTCTCTGCAGAAGGAGCTGACACAGCAGAAGCACATGTTGGGACTTGTGAGCACAAGGCCCAGTCACAGCACAAAGGCTGAATTTGTGTTACAGCATCCTCCTCTTTTCCTACAGACAGTCCTGTGTGCTCTGCTCAGGCAGGCTGTTTTCCCCTTAAGAGACACCAAGGCAAGGACTGAAAAACCTGCAAAAAAAGCTTCTGACTTAGCATAGTGAACCAATCTATTTACTTAAGAGCACCAGTATGGTATTTGGTCCTGGATGATTTTTCAAATGTACCACCTATTGTCCTCTTCCAGTTTTCTTAAAGCTATTCTAAGGGTTCTAGAGCAGCTTTATTACAACATTGAGGAAAAATCCAAAGCTCTAGGAAATAAACAAGGAATTATTAAAACACAGATAAACCAGTTCCTGCTAACTATCCAACGTCTGCAGCAGGTTTTCATTATTAATTTGGTATTTGCCCAAATAGCTTGAAGATTTTTGATGGGTACTTGTTCAGCTTGCAGAACTATTTGGTTTACAAGAGTTTAAACACTCTGTCAACTTTAGAAGTACAGCTTGGAGCCCCTCCCTTCAGTCCCAGACTTAGCTATCTGCTTTGCAAGCACAGCTCTTATCCTTAAGTGCAGGCTTATAAGCTTTGTTATTTAATAAGAGTAGCAAACAACTGACTAAGGGTCTACCACAAGGACTGGTTTTACTGCTTTTGCTGTTCTGACAAAATAATAATTGTTTTTATAGGGTATTTTTCCATCTCTTCAGTGTTTTTTCATCATATTACAGATTTTAGGACTTCAGTGCTCAGTAAAACAAACTCTCTTCACCTCAAACTTTTTTCAGCCTCAGGACAATATGGTAACTCCAATAATTTTTTTCCTTCTAGATGCATGCCAATACTGTAAGAAATAGAATTCCCTACTCAGTTGCAGAAAATGAGTAAAAAGTCAGTGCTTCCCTTCATCCCCAACAGCCAGAAAGCCAAAGACTCATCTTTAGCAGGGGGAAAAAAAAAAGGAAAATAATAAAAAAAAAGAGTTTGCACTGTCTGGAGTGAAGAGCTATAAACAGAGACAATTTTAAACAGTAATTATTGAGTGACAACATTAAGTCTGATTTCATGTTCATCACCTGGTATCATTGCTGGTAAATGATCACCTGGATCAGTTGCACACTGAGTCAGGGAAGCATCGTATGGTTATGAGCTGAAATTTTATTTTAGGTACTGTTGTAAAAGAATTTGGAATAAACCTACTGGAATGAATCCCCAGTATTTGGGAGTGGCATAGAACAGCAGATGAAAAGATACTGAATGTAAAGTATGTTGTAACTGTGACACAAATCTTTTGAATAAGGCACCATACAATACCAAGTGAAGTCCAATGTAGGACAAAACTGATTTGATTATCCTACCATTTTGAGAATCAACAGTTAAGAACTGTCATGTAAGAAAAAAACAAATCTGAATGGTTTCTGGACTTATCAAGAGCAAAGGGAAAGTGTGGGAGACCACAAAAATCAATAAAGGGTCCCCCAAAATCCTGAGCTCTTGTTCACATTTATAAATAACAGCTGCTACAGCAGAAGATGTATTTTTCCCAGGAAACTCTTGGGCTGATATCCTTGAGCCAAGTCATTACTAGCCACTGAGCCAACTGACAATACAGGGCCAATAAAGTAAAACAAGTGTCATTTCACTTCTTTTGCTTCAGACTGTCAAAAACCTGCAGCTCAGCAAGTTCTGTTCTCATTTGTTGTAAGTAATGGTGCAGAGTATTATGACCAAATAAATATGACAGCTTTGTGGGATAAGTTAAAAAAAAAAATTCACTCTGTTGCAAGTTGAACAAGTTGAATAAAGGACTGAGAATGTTTTTCTTCTGAAAAGAAGGAATTTTTTGCAATACAAAATCCCAAAGTTTTAGAAATTAAATGTTACAAGACCGAAGCATTATTATGTGAAAACAGATTTCCAGCTTTGTCTTTGAGGGAGGGACCACAGACAACACATTTAAAGCCAAGCTGAACAAAGGATTTTCTTTCTTTTGGCACACTGCCTATTGCTAAACCATGCATATTCCCTACTTTTGCTCCTTTGTATGTTTTTCTTGTTGTTGTTGTGGTTTAGAGGCAGGTGGGGGAAGCCCACAAGGACAAAAGCCAGGCACACTGCTTTTGAATGCAGGCTGAAATATACCTTTGAAGAGTTTTTAGAACTATGTTCCTTTGATAATCTTAACAACATAACTATGACTTAAAATAGCATGTTTGAGGACAAAGATTAGGTGGCTCCTTATACACATGAAACTATAAAAGAAGCTAACAAAAACAGAGATTTCATTCTTTTGTACAGAGGCCACAGAGGAGTAGTTGGTGACGTCAGGAGTAATGTAACTACCTTTTTATTGTTTTACTTTTTTTAAATACACAAGTTATGTCTGTTTACTAAGAGCTGCGACTGCTAATTATGAATACTGACTACTTCAAGACTATTAAGAGGTAACCTGAATAGCTGACATTGCAAGGGAGGAAATACATTTACTCTCGATATATGAAAAGTAAAATCAGCACCACTGGTAAAACACAAGTTTAATGCTTTTTTAAGCCTCAAAAAATTCATGGTTTTGATAAATAAACGTTTCTACTTACACTAGGGACAGCTGAACTTTTCTTACGTTCAGGAATATCAGCCTTATTGGGATTGCTGGCATTTCCAAGCATTGGGCTTGCTGGTGCAATTCCTCTTCCTGCAACAGCACTACTGCTGGATTTTCTTGACTGAATTCCTTCCTCTTTGAGGTCACTGTCTGTAGTGCTAGTCTGGCTTCTTTTGGGATATGCCACTACTGAGGGGATGGATGGTCCAGCTTAAAAAACATACAAAAGAAACAGGAAAAGGATTTTTCTTCTCAGAAGTTCAGTAACTATTTTTTATCACAATGGAAATGTATTCACACATGAGAACCAACACAGTTAACACTGGGAATCGGAATTGCAAAAAGATAATTAAATTATTGAAATAGATACGTCATAGGAGACAAGTAAAATACTGTGAAAAACAAAAACCTTGCAAGGTGAAGATACTACTGGATTTCCATAAAAGTTTCATGAATTTAATGAAGGTTTCTCATTTGGCTTGCTAGAAAAACCCTTTAGAGTCATCTTAAAGACACTTAACAAGTAACTGACTGGTTCAAACCAGACCACCCCTCACTAGCACAGTGCTGCCAGACACTGTTCTAGCCAATTTCCCAGGACAGGCACATGGGGACACAGCCCTGGAGCCCCAGCAGCACTGACAGCTGCTGGTCTGTGCTCCTCCAGCAGCCAGAAGCAGCAGTGGTTCCCCACCAGCCTCCCCACGTGTGCCAGGAACAGAAAAATGCTCCCAACACCTAAAAATGAGGAAGCCCCTTCAACAGTGCCCAGCTCCCTCTTGCTTTAACAGGTTCCTGGACACTGGGTAAAGCCTGTGGGGTGTGTCAGGATTGTGTTTTCTGACATCCAACTTACACCTCTGAAGAGGACACATCAAGTCACATCAACTACTTAGTTAAGTGTTTTAATAAGAATTAATCAAAAAGTGTATGTATATACACAGACATAAAAAATACATATAAATACATAAACATAGAAATATATAATATGTAGCTAAAACATGTTTCAAAATTATCAAAAACCCCAATAACTGGCATCCCAGAAGACTCCCCAAGGAAAGCAACCACTGAATGCACTCGAGGTATTTCAGTGTGATTCCCTTCATGAGTTAAGTGTCTGAGCAGGAGGATGTTTAAGACATTTAGAAAATCCTAATCTACTATATTGCACTCTCATTAAGCAGAAGAGTTGTAAGTTTGTCATTGTTCTTTAGAAATTGAATTCCTGCAGGACAACCAAGTGACACTACTCCCAGGAAACAGGAAACCAGAAATATTGGCAAACTGACATTTCTTCAAGTTTTAGACACAAGCTGACCTATTAGTGTCAAAAGGGAACAAAAGCTGAACAGACATACAAGAGCATGGGGGAGGAGTGCTGTGCTTTTCATGAAAAAGGGGGTTGCAACATTCTCTTCAATTTGTGTAACAAGACTTTGCCAGCACAGTCAGGAATGTAAGGGACAACACAAGGCAGAACAAGAGAATTAAGTTGGTGTATTCAGCATTCCTCTAAAAGCTCTTTTGAAGGTTTTATAACAAAACCAATTTAAAAAATCAGTTATTCACTAAAATATTTAACCACCATGCTGTGAACTATGCTGTTGTCATCCTCCTTACACTTGGGGGATGGAGACAAATCCAGAATGGAGCAGAACTGGAAGTCACTGTACTCTGCAACACTGAAAATGAGAAATGCTCACCGTGATCACTGTACCGCCGCTGTTTCTGGCTAGAAGATATGCTTCTCTGAACTTTGTGATGAGGAGATTGTCCAGTGCTATTATTAAGATCACTACTTGGCCTAACTTTGGCAAGTGAAAGATTGCTGCTGGAGCTTGAATCACTTGCATCCAACTACAATACAAACGAGAGCATTAAAACAAGGAGTTCAGACAAAACAGATTAAAACATCCACCACATTCTGGGAGCAGGAACAGGGAGGTGCAAGATGGCTCTGCTACATGGGAAATTAGTGATGACATGGGCAGCTGCTTAGAGGTCCCACCTTCTTTGAGATTGTTGTACAACTGTCTTAGGTAAAACTCAGCGGAATTTGAAGCTCCTCAAAGGATAATCAGTAAAGAAAATCCATTTGTCCTTTCAGAACTCTCCCCTCAGATTTCTAAAACCTCCAAGATTTTAACAGGAAGAGAGGATACACTTTGTAGAGGCCACCACACCAACTCCTCCAGCAGAGGAACCAAGAGCAGCTTGCTGATACTGAGCCCTCTCAGCATCATATGGAAAGGTAATCTAGAATGCAAGAACTTTTTCAGGTTGGTCAGTCCTGCTCCTTGGTTCTCTTAAAATAGTTACAGCTGGCACATGCACACTTGAGCTCCTAGACTAGCCAGGACATTAACTGCATACAAAATCCTTCAGAGGAGTAACTGCTGAGCAAACAGGGCAGTTCTGGAGAGCCTAAAGGGAAGAGTTTACTCGCTTAAAATCAGGTGAGAACAAATCTGCATTATTTGGACTGCTCATGACTAGAACAACATGGCTTTAAGTGCAATGGATTTTTGTGCAGGAATGCAATGCCTATAGTAACTGACTTAATTTTTGCTTCTAACTTTGCTAAGGACACTTTCTCATTTGCTTCTTTTTAGTTTTAAGAATGGTACTTACCTCTGATGACTTCCTTCCTAGCAGTAAGTATGTAGCTGTAATTTCATCATACTTCATTTTACTAAGGGATTCCTGAATTTCTTCTTGAGAATATCCCATTCCTACCATAATATCTAAAACCAAACAGACATTCTGTAAGTAACAGAAACTCTGATGTGTCCAAGAGAACAAGTGGGTGTTCAAGAGAAAGGATGGAACATTTAAAGAATTAAAACAGAATTATTAATTTTGAGAACATAAACCTGGTCAAGTATCAGTTTTAAAGGATTAGTTACTTTTTCCAAATGACAAACAAATACAGAGTGGTGGTGGAGGAAAAAAACCCCTCCCACATCATGCAAATTGTATCACACTCTGAAAAGTATTCAATTACCTATTCTTTTCTGGTCCGAGATGTCTAGTTCTGGTTCAACAAAAGGTTTAAGTTCATCCTCCTCATGCCCTGCATTGATCCACCTGTCCTTCATAATTTGCTATGAAAAAAAAACAAAACAAACTTTTGTTAGTACAGTACACTTACCAGCATAAAAAAAAACAAGCTGTGGGAAGAACAACTTCTCTATGTAACAAACACTAAGGTCCTTCCTAGTTTTTATCTTCCAGAACATTCCCAGCACCTATTCAGTTTTGCTTTGCTCCAGTGAGGAGAATCAGCTATGCACATCAAGCCAAGCTTCTCCCCAGTCAGCTGTATTCCAGCTCCCAGCTGAGGGCCAAAAGCCTGCAAGGCACAGCAGGAGCAGTGTGACAACTTTGCATTTCTTGGAATTCCAAGCTCCACCAACAGAAGTCCATGGAAACCCTGTTTTGGCCTTTTCTCCTCCATGATGGTACAAAAGGTAGGCAAAAGGCAACTAGAGCAGCCAGTACCTCCAGTTCACAACTGAAAATGTGGAAAACAATGTGGTGAATCATCCATTAATGCAGGAATCCACAAGCTAACCAGCAAGAAAAGTTATATGACATAGAAAGTGTAGTGAGAAGTTGATTTTGTAAGTAACTGTAGTCAGGTGTGTTACAGCCCCAGTAAACAATATCTTTAAAAAGAGTCATGTGCCTTTGTCGACAATCCCACCTCCAGAGCCCACTCCAATTATGCACAGGAACAGTATAGCAATAATAAACAGCTCAAAAATGCAGTTTGCCAAATATCATGTCTAGCTTTCTGATGCACCTTTTTTGTGCCATTACCTCTAGAGTGCCTCTTTTTGTTGGGTTTAGCACCAGGAAACGTTTGAGGAGGTTTTCACAGTCTGTGGACATGTAGAAAGGAATCCTGTATTTTCCCCTTAGCACTCTTTCTCTAAGTTCCTTGGTAACAGAACAAGAATGGACAGTAAGTTGTAAGCAGTAAGTCACTTAAACTATTAGGTAAAATATTACATAACCATGGCCAATAGAGTCAACAAAAGCTACCTTTAAGTTCTGTCCATCGAAGGGAAGAGATCCACTCACAAGAGTATAAAGAATAACACCTAAACTCCAAACATCTACTTCAGGTCCATCATATTTCTTCCCTTGAAAGAGCTCTGGAGCAGCATATGGTGGGCTGCCACAAAAGGTGTCCAGTTTATTTCCGACTGTAAACTCATTGCTAAAACCAAAGTCAGCTATTTTAATGTTCATATCTGCATCTAGCAATAGATTTTCAGCCTGGAAGAGAAAGAATGGTTTGTAAGATGAATAAAATACTTAATTTAGAATGCTATTGGTCGCTTTTACTCATTCTTAAAAGGCAAGAAGCTGAAATACCTGTTAACATTCCCTTCCTTGCCAGGTCTTTAGGTGTGCTTTAGTCAATCATTAGCATATCCTGTTTTAAAAATCTCTGTACAATGGCTTCAGCCTACGGGAGCTGTTATACTACCTGAGAACTTATTACCATCTATTTGTTTTCTCCACAGAAATGCATCGTACATACATTCAGATGAAAATAAGATATAGACTCACTATTCATACTTGACAGCATGTGGTGTTCTTGCAGTAGTTTGGTAATAAACATCACCTTTAAACTGTTTTGAAGTGTTCCTTTTTTTGGTGGTGGTATTGCTTTTTTGCTTTTTAAAGTTACAATGCTATGATAAGCTGAACAAATTATGTAGCAATACTATTAATATAGAAGGCACAGTTTAAAGAAGAGATATGCTGTTTCATGCTGAGCTACAAAGAAGCCATACTTCAGTTTCATCATCACTACTGATAATTCATTCTGTTCAACATCAACTCTTGTCATATCTCTATCAAACTACCACTTAAAAAAAAAAAAAGATTTCTCAGCTAACACTGACCTGCATCAGATCTGAATGTGACCACTGGGTGAGAGGCTATCTTTCAGCAGCCATTAAATGTCTGCATTTAAAGGCCTTATAAATCCTCTTCCTTTCATTTAAAATGGTTCTAAGCTGCAAATATTTCTCAGAACTTGCTATAACACATATAAATAAATAAATCAGAAAGTTTAGTATAAACTGTATTTTATACACAATAAAGATCACACCCACAGGTACAGAAGCTGACACACATACACTGCACACACTTTTTCCTACTCACCTTGAGATCTCTATGAACAATATGCTTTTGATGGCAATACTGCACTGCAGATACTATCTGGATAGAAAACAAGCCAAATTATGTAAGTGACATCTCAAAGAAGCAGGAGCTTTAATCAAAGATTTCAACATTTATTACTGAAGTTGACACGAAGTTATCCAGTCAGAGCTACATAACCAACTCCTACAGTGACCAGCATATTTGGGAAAAAGCTGCTGAATAACTTCAATGTTATTTGATCTATTTGGTTTCTCCTATACTTGAACGAGGATTTTGTTTTTCCTGTGTGGCTAATTATAGACCAGTAGAAGCAATGACTTTCAGAAAGGTTACTGAAGTATTTCCATTCCAATACTGTATACAGCTATAAAAGCTTTCCCCCTGGACTGAGGTTTTCCAGGCCCTCTCCAAAGGTGATTTTTCATGCCATGCCAGAGAGAAAAGGGTAAGAAATGGGCTTTAGTTATTTGAGAAACTACTGGGAAACAGCCTGTTTGTCAAAACTTATGCAATGAGAAGCAACTATGCATCTGACAGAGATCTGCTGTCTAAGTGCATATGGTTTAGTGTATTTTGTATACCATAGCAAGCCCAATGGAAAAACTCTCTTATGTCTCTCAAGTGTAATGGAATAATTTCTTCCATCATAATTTCCAAATATCATACAGTTTTTCCTGCTTTACATAGCAAACCATATGAGCTATTTACACAGTGCAGTGTCTTAGTACATTGCTTCAGAGTCATAAGCATTGCTGCAGAACTTCACATGTATGGAAAGGCTGGATAAAGTATTATTCTTACATGATCACAAATGCAGTCAAATGCATTTTGTCATGTGTACATGGTCAGAATTGAGGCAGATGTTATGGCTTCTTAAAATAAGTGGGACTGCACATAAAACTAGTAAGTACATTTAAATAAATGTGTTTTCAGTCTTCATTCAAGAGTCCAAAGACTTCCCCAGCAGAAAGAAGAGGCAGCATTACTGTTACAAGAAAATAACTCATGATCAGATCACCAGTTTAGTGTAAAGATCCTCCTGAACTGGTAAGGAGCAAGGATTCTCTTCCTCAGTATTTAGAGCACGTGGAAGTTATGGGTAGGTTCTTGGTGGGTCAAATAACTGATGCAGCAGTATTTGAAACATTAACAGCACAGTGATCTTTGCACCCTGAATTACTGAATCACTCACATGCCAAATGCCACCTTAGAAACCAAGCAGACCATGGAAAGCTGAAGTACTATTTCCATTCCCTACACCTTCATTCTGGTTTTGCTTGTTCCCTTCTGTACTGGTTCCCTCTTTCAGACTCCTAGTTCAGCTTTTTACAGTTACTGAAACTGCCAAAGTGCTCCCATGCCACCACTTGTCCCATCCTTTTGGTTTCCCTTCCTTTTCTCTCTGCTGCCATTACCTCAGTGCCAGTCACAAGCTCACTCTGCAGGGGCTTCCAATGCTGCCAGCATGACAAACACCTCAGGTTTATTCAGGTTTGCAGAGACACAGCACTATTACCATCCACTCCTGAACTGCTTTATTGTCACTGCCTAAGAGTGGAAGGTTGAGCAGAAGATCAATCAGTGGTTTTCTTTGGAGATGCTTTTGAACTCCTCTGCACTGCAACAGGATGGCACAGAGACTGCAGAAGGGAGCCCAATCCACATGAAGTGAAACAATGCACTGTGTAGGACATTAATAATTGAAGAACAGCAGTCATAAGTGAATGAAAAATAGCACAAAGCATGGCTGCACCAGATTGAAACCCTCATCTTCCACCTTCCATCACTGTTTCCATTGACAGCTCCCTCACTCCTAACCTTCCTGTGTGAGGAATTTTCTGACACTTGGCAGGTGAGAAGAGGGGAAAAAGCATCTGAGCTTTTGGCTAGAAGTAACAATTGGAGCACTGAAATACTTTTCTAAAGAATGATCTTAAAAACCTGTATAAACATAGGTTTTGAAGTTCTCTCTAGGCAGAAGAACCATTCTCTGTAAGGATTAAATGACAAAAGGATAGATAAATGACCTCTCAAGGCCCCTTCCACACTGCCAAGAGCATTCTGTTGCTTTACTGCAATATACCAATAAGATGTATTTTGTGGATTTTTTAATTTTCCAAGATCTGTCCTAACATCTACCAGCATTAATAATTCTAAACTGCTTCAGCAGGGAAACAGTGAGAAGACTGAAGAAGGCCATATCTTATTGCTTACAGAAAAGAGAGAGAATTAATACACGCAAATTTAAGACTTGCTACTCTGCATCAGGTTTTTCTGTGGAAAAAGGATGAAACTGAACCAGAACTGCTTGGAATTCTGTAATGGGGAAGAAGAACAAGGTGACATTAAGAATGCAAAACACTCTCAATTTGAATTTCTCACACATGGTACACAAAAGGAGCTTCAAATGGAGAACTGTATAGCATCGTTGTATTTTTAGACTTTGTACCTTCTCCTGTGTTCCTTGTCAAGTGCAACTGGAATAATATGGTTACTGTCTTTTACATTCTATTTTCTGGCTAAAAACCTTACACTTGTGTAACAAAATGGACTAAAAAATAGTTCCTTTTTATTTTTAACAAGCAAAGAAGAGAGAATTACTGAATTCTGCTCTTTGCCTGCTAGAGAGGAAGTGTCTCCTCAGACAAAACACAAGTGTTTGATCTAGAAATCACATCTACTGAAAGAAGAAACATGATCTGAAAACAAGATATAATATGACCTATTGTAAGAACTAATCTCAATACCACGGCACAACTGTTTCTTCAGTTTAGAAAGAGCCACTGTCTGCTAAAACAGTTAACAAATTAAAAAAAAAAAAGACTATTATGTCATAAGTCTCTATCTAACAGAGAACAGCTGCACTGCATCAGAGAAAAGGTCTGCAGAGTGCATTCCTCCACCAACAATGGCCAAAAGCAATCCAAAGCTATTCCAGGACTACAGTTAGGTGAAATGAATAGTTTTATGACCTGTGAACCCAGCAAGATCTAGTTTCCTTCTTTCCTTTGACACTGTCCCTCAGCCTGAGCTTTAGCATCTAATGAAATGCCCAGCTCTGATCAAAGTTACCTGATTTTTCGTCCAGCATTTTCTCTCTAGTGCTACAGTTTCTCTCCTTTGCTTATTTCTAGGGTTCTCTCTTTTTTTCCCAGGAACTGAGGCTTTTGAAGCTTTCAAGAACCTCCCTTCTTTGAGATCAAGGTCCTCTAAAACTGGTTGAGCTCAGCAGCCAGGAAGTCAGCTGTTGGGGGACGACAGAGCACAGCTGTCTGCTCCAGGAGACTTGCACGAAAAAACTGAAAAGTGTACTCCAGTGCATACAAGTGAGGCCATCTATATATCTTTATAAACAGCATTTATTCTACTGAAATACAAAAAACCCCCTCAACAAACCAACTCAAAAAATCATCAAGCTGAGAGTACATAAACCCAATTCTTGATGGGTCAAATACCCAGCTCAGCAGGTAACTCCCTTTGAAATTCTTTTCCTCCACACTTCTCTTTGAAAATGAAGCTACATATATCCTGTACTACCCACATTATCCCATAAAATTAAGCACTAAGTGTACTTGTAAAACATGTTTGACCTGTTTCTGTAAGTTCTAACTTGAAGGGGAGTCAAATTGTTAAAAAAAAAAGAGGTATTTATTGAAGAAATGCGCAATTTCAATGTAATTACTGCAAGATCTTTTTCCACATAGCTCCTGATAAAAGAAATTGAGGACTGAGAGCAGAGACTGTATCAGTAGAAGTTTTCAATATTCACATCTGAGAGAGAACAGTCAATCCTCTCAAGTTACTCTGAAGCTCTTCAAGTGACATTACAAAGGCAACAGCCTGGGATTTAGATGAGATGGCTGAAGTTACAATGACTGCTCCACATCCCACCACTTCTACTCCAACACAGCACAGAAGCATAAACCAGAAACCTTCAATCACAAAGGAAAGCTCTCTACCTACCAGAATATGAAAGTGAAGGAAGCAGCTTAAAAAAGACATGTAAGACTTTGTTGAAGAGTAAGAAAGATTTTCTTTCCCTACTATCAAGCTGTATAACTCCAGTAATCACAAATGACTTCTGGGGATATGAAGTCTGCAGCTGCTTTTGGGTTGTTTTGTTTGTTTGGTGGTGGTGGTTTTGGTGTGGGTTTTTTTCCCTAAAAGATTAAAAAGGGTAAAGACAAGACTTAAAGAGATGAGAGAAATCAAAGTCATTAATTTAGTTCCTGGAAGTCTCATATCAAATTTCTTTTATGTATGGCTATGCTTAAGAAGTGAAACTATCAGAGCCTCCTCTTCCAACAGGGAAACAGACTGACACATCATTGCCACGATCCAGTGGCAGTTTAAAACCCCCACATACCATTCAATAAAACACTCTTGTCCCTGCTCGTTATTTTCAAGTGTCATTAAGCTGGAGCATGATTTTGACATTTATTATTTTTCACAACGTTACCTAGGCTATCCAAGTAATCAAAGGGAATAGACATTTATAAATTTCTGCACAAGAGCAGAAAACAAGTGTATCATACTGGTCAGATCTGAAACTCTAGACACTACAAGAGCAGACATTTGGATTTAGATTACTTTTACTGTAGAATGGAAATGCTTTTTACAGATCAATGAAATTCCAACATCTTGGCATGGCTAGCTTATCCATCATAAATAAAGCTAAACTAACAAGTCTAGAAATTACTTTCCTGTGACTTTTTAGAAAAATTATTAAACAGTATCTTCTCATGTAAGCAGATGGATGTGAATGGATCCCTATTACATGCACTGTCTGCATTTTGAAACTGGCCTGCTTGTAGCCTGTTACATTTGAACAACTTCCAAAATGTTACAGACCTGCTGAGCTAAGGACATATGAAATCAAACCAGAGGAAGTGCATTTTGGAATGGAATACACTTCCAAACCAAGCAGTCTCTGTGTTCTGGCACTCCTGGACACCCTGGCACTGAGCATTAAGGAAACCAGCACCAGTGAACAGATTACTGCCTCCTTCAAAGTACTACTGTGACCTGAGTCTCCTTTTATTCAGAGCTACAAGCCCACAGCATGCTGAACACTGCTGTAAGTCAAGGCAAAGGACAGCTGTTTTACTCATTTCAGCATTAAAAACAGGGGCGAGGGGAAAGCTGACGTATAGGAATGTTATACATACCTGTCTAAATTTAGCTCTAGCCTCCTTTTCCTTCATTCTTCCATGTGCAACCAGATAGTCAAACACCTCCCCTACAATTCAATAATGAGATACATTAATGCCAATTTCAGAATGTAGAGATTCCTCTCCAGCAGTTGCCCACAGCAGCTTCACTGGAATGAGTGTACTTCAAATTTATGATTACAGGACAGCTCAAGAGAACAAGGCAGAACTGCTGTGCAATTTACTACACCATCATCTCTTTTACAAGAAAATAATGAGTGACTGGATATACACAAAGGAAACCATTTCCTTCCAATTACTTAGGATAGAAATTGAGCAGGATACTTCTGTTTTGTAAACAAAGATGACATCTACCCCTTCACAGACCTTCTCACAAGAGTTTCTTTTGCTTCAGAAAAAAAAAGCTTCATATACCAGAACAGTTGATGATATCTGTAAATACCATCATACCAACACTAAAATTTTAATTTGTGCATGTGTATAAAATGGTTCTAAACAAAATCAGAAACCTTGGCTTTAACCTAGGCTTGGAAGAGGTATCCACAAGGAGGGTCAGAAGAATGAGCATAGCAGGACACACTGATGTAATCGCTCACACAACCATCATACCTGTAAATATACATGGTTGTATGGCTGTGGATGACTAGAGATTACTGAAGATCTACTGTGTTTCAGTTTTTCCCCCCTTTAATCAATACAATCATTTTAGAGCACATCAATACAGACTACAATGTTTGAGTTTTAGGTGCTGGCCCATAAAACACTGACATGTTTGTGAAAGCATGGGAGATTTTCTTTACTGAAAACCAACAGTCATGTACATAAGAATTACAAACACAGAATAGTAACACAGTTTTAAAAATTCCTCACTAGTACGCAACAACCATAAAAACTTAGGAAGTGGTTCAAATATTTAAACATTCCCTACTGAGCAAGGAAACATGGTTTTGTAGACATTTTGTAGACATGTAGACACCTCACAAGGGAAGAGCTGAATAACATCATATTTATTTTTTTAAAAGAAGCATCTCCACCAAATTGCAATAAAAAAAGGAGTCACACTGCAGGAAAAGCAACAACTGAGCCATCTGAGAAAATGTCAGGACTTCTTATAAAATAGTCTTCCCTCTGCAGTGTATTCTTTAATACTCAACTCAGATAACTCTCTCAGCTGTATTTCCCAGCTGTTTCTTAAAAAACCTTGAAGCAGCAAACCTGAACACTTCTTTATAATTCACGGAAAAAGACATCAGGCAAAGAATTATCCCAAATTTATGTGCAGTGCTGCAGCTGTAGCAATAGTGTCTTTCATCCTGCAGCCAGAGTTCATGTGCATCATGATGACCTCTACCTTGACAAAGAGAAAATATGGGAAACTGATGCCTGCCACTGTGATTACCAGCCATTGCTGTCTTGCATAGCATGGCTCATCAAAAGGTGTGCTCTTGGCCTTTTAAACCAGTACAGTATTTATCTCTCCCTTATCACTCCATGAAAGGTCCTCACTCCTTTAGAGAACCACTGGCCTTTCTATCTCCTAGAAGCCAATCACTAGATGGCAATAGGACTTCACTTTTAAGTCTAGTACCATCAAACAGCACAGAGGTGTCTCTCCAAATACCAATACCAGTCAATATTTTAATGGTATAATACCCACTCTGTTCCTGTTTAGGCAAATCTTGGCTGAGCATTTAGGAAACTGCTGGAAGAAAACACAGGTGGGCAGAGGATCTTGCTTTATTTGTAGCAATTGATTAAACTTCACATAATCTACTGTCAGAGTCTGAATTGCTGATTTTCTCTGAAAAAAAAAATCTATCTCCTTCCTAAAATTAAAGAAAAGCCTCAACTGTTTGAGATTCCCAGATGCTGGTGCTCAAGGGTCACACTGACAAGCTGAGTGATATTAAGTTCTAGCCAGCAAGGAGTAACTTAAGCCTCAATACCTTAATTCTGGCTCTGGTGAAAATATCTGACACTGCACGATGTGCACTTTTCCATTCCCTCTACAATCAGGAAGAGTATTTAAGTTTCTCCTAAAATGGCACAAGGCTAAGCCTAACAATTCTTGACAGTAGAAGCCCTGTGATTAAGATATGTAAGATGTCATCAACATCTAAAAACAGAAGTTGCAGTGCTCATGCTTTTGAAAGCAACAGTTAAAGAAACACATAAAAAATGTTTCATCTGACCATGATTTTACCAAATATCTTATACAAAATAGGACACCAGAGGTAGGGAACTAAATACAATAAATTGAGAAGGTTAGTACTTGTTATGGGCAGGAATGATCAGTGGCTGAGAAAAGATACCCAATTAATGTGAGTTGTGAAAACAAAGCAAATGTTACCAAGTTGTAGTAAGTTGACAAGCTGGTTTTACAAGTTACATTTATTATTTATGTTGACCAAACAAGTCCCAGTGAATATTAAAAATTTTGCTTAATATTTTACACCACATTGCAATAAATATTTGCTGAAAAAGAAAGCAAAACTTCCAAGAAATCAAGTGCTTTCTCTCACTTGGCAATTTGCTTGCGTGTGTCACTGCAGGAGAGAGGTACTTACCCCCGCTTGCATATTCCATTATTAAATAGAGAGTTTTTTCAGTTTCAATGACTTCAAATAGCTTCACTAGAAAAGAAAGACATTTAGTCATCAGTTAACTAGCTGCAGAAGCATTATGTTAACCCCCTCCAGAATTCTGTGAGAGAAAAATACCCAAACTGTTAGCTTGCCACTTGGTAATATCAGACTATTTATTCTAAAGAAGCTTTCTGTCTAATGTTCCTAAGTAGAAAATACTGCAACACATTTGGTCAACTCATACAGAACAACATAGTCTCAAGAAAAAATACTTTGCTTCTGGTACAAAGGAACATAACTAAACTAAGCAGAACATGCACATATTTGAGCATCAGCAATAGCCATTTTTGTGCACTGAAGTGACACACGTGGTGACAAATCAGTTATCAGTCAGTCTGCTGACAGTCCCATAGCAATACCACATCATTTAAATGTACAAACTTGAAAAAGTTCTTGGCCACTTCTTGGGTTTGGTGCATATGCTAATTTTTAATGAGAGCCTGAATTCAGTCAAAAATCAATATTATACTCATAAAGAGCAAATTAATCGGTTAGCTATGCAAATAACAGTTCTGTGCAGAGGGACCAAAATGTTTATTTCATTATTATTTTTAAATACACAGTTCTGAAATACTGTTTACTTCTGTTATTTTATAGTAAATTCACACTCTAGTGCAAAATAATATTTTAAACTCATGTCACAACAATCTTAACAGTGAAAAAGCTAAAACTTCTCCAGAGATGAAAATTATGTGAAAGAAACAATATACCTATATTTGGATGATTTAAAATCTTCATTATTCTTACTTCTCTAAAGAGCTGAAATAAACATAAAACATGAGAAAAGTTAATGAAGGCACTAACAATCAGGTGTTCTTAAAGACTGATGACTTTGATATAGATATTTAAACACAAAGGGAACATTACTAGCACTTCAATGACGTTCATGAAATAAGCACTTATTGAAGGGAAGAGTTAAATGCCTGCTTAACACACCTCCCAAACAAATCAACACTCAAAAACCTGAAAACACCCACGAAGAGCTCCAGACATGAAAGAAGTGACCTTAGCCCTGTGGTTTGCAGACCTCAGGGGTCAGAAGACCATTGTGAGCTCATGCAGCTTCCTGCTGACCAGTCCATCTCACCCATCTTTCACCCCCCTCACAAAAAGCAGAGCTCCAAATTTTTGTGAATCCCCACCAGAACACCTTTAGAAGACCACTGCAGTATGTAACTGGCATGAATTCAGCGTTCTTCAGCATTTTGCTAAAGCCCAGGAGATATGATGCTACAACAGCAGATCACAGGTGAAAAATCAGCTGCTTATATTGTGCAAAAATCGTGTTATCCAACTACAGCAGCACAGAGCAAGTTCCAAGGAGAGATGGGAAGGCCAGGCCACCCCTCAGGCCTTCAGAAGCATTTCTGCAGGGCAACTGAGGCACAGCAGCTTCTAGTCCTGGGTCTGTCAGCTCCACTGACTCCCTGCCAGACCCAGCCTCGATCCTCAGTGCAACACGCTGAATGTCCTTGCCAAAATTAATAGGGCAGAACACAAAGGGTGTTTTCCTGACCCCATCGTGCTGCTTCCCTTCATGCAAGTACTGGTGTTAACCCTGACTGACACATGAGGTCCAGGAATTATTTAACAGAAAATCTTACAAACCACTCAACTCCCCCGTATAAAAAAAAGGGGAGTTACTTTTTAGTAAAGTAAATACTTTTTAATAAAGTCATAATAAAAGCACTCAATCTCCAGCCCACCCCAGCAGGATGGTGCAGAGGGACAACTGCCCATTTCAAGCTGCAGCATAACATTATATCCCCTGTCCTAAATCCAGAGACAGTATACTGATTTTAAGGGTATTGTCATGTTCCATGTCCTGTCTGTCCCTTCCCCACTGCCAATACTTGTGTTTTGAGCAAGAGGGCTTTGCTTGAGTAACTATTTCTGAAAATTTCAACTTTGCCTGTCACACAGAGCAAACTCTGTCCTTCTGCAACTGAATGAAAAGATGGAGTGACATTTAACAAACTACAAATGAAAGCAAAGTCATGACTTATCAGTTGTTAGTTATTTTCACCTCTCAAAACTCTTCTGCAAAAGACCACTGTAAGAAACACATAAATTTGTAGCCAAAAAAATGCCACAGGTGGTGTTACTGCAGTATAAAGCATTGCTTTTAACGAAGCTGGTAAATACATTAATTAGAAGCAATTCCAAGATAAAATATTATTACAAAAAATCTTGAAGCCCAAATACTCTTGTATTCAGACAACCAAAGAATTTTCTTTTTATGCAGTACACTACATGGCAGTCAAGTGAATAGCTGTTCTCCCTCTGCAGCTCCCCCATGCCAGCCCAAGACTCCAGAGGGCTGATGTTCTTCAGTGTCAATTACTTTCTAACAGCATGCTTCAGAGAGTGGGAGTAATCAAGAGGTTTTATTAGAAACCTAACAAAAGTTTTTACAGGAATATCAGTAACCTAACAGATCATACTGAACTTAATGTAAAGAGACTGAAGCAGAATAGAAGTCCACAGCTCCAAGGGAATGCAGACATAGGAAAAAATCCAAGAGTTTTGTAAATATGGGATAGCAGCATTTTTATTAACAGTAAGGAAGAAAAAAAATCTGCTGCAAGATTTGCCTCAGGTCAGCTTTCAGATAAAGTGAAGAAATTTGGTATGTCTACACATATTAGTAACAAAAGTCAAAAACTTGTGGGTGTATTTACTCAATAAAAGCAAAAAAAAAGGCGAAAATTTGTAATAAAAAAAGAGAAGGTGAAACATTAGAAACAAACAGAAAAACAAAAGCCTTACACCTTTGTGATTTTTAATAAAAGAAAATGCAAGGGGCGGGTTTTAAATAAATCAATAGGACAAATTTACAATTTGAAAACTGGTTGTTCTAACCATTCTCTGCTTTCTGATATTTCAGAATCATAGAATTTCTGCAAAGGCCAATATCTGGGGAGTAATCCTCACTGCACTGCCCAGGAGACCTTCTCCCTGCTACAGCCACAGCTGGCATTGGCACACTACCTGAACACAGAGAAAAAACCGAAGTTTTCCAAATGCTTTTAATTATCTTGTTATCCAGGTCTATGCCTGACACTTTGCTAGATGAGAAGCTGCTTAAATGAAATCATGATTGATTGATCAAGTAAATTATTGGCCATGCAAAATAGTTTCAAAACCTCTGCATGCATATTTTCTTTATCCTCCAGAGAAGTAAAATTACCTTCTTTTCTTTTTTAAACTATGTTATTTCTGGAGCTTTTTCATATGTGATTAGACAGGGTAGACTACATCATCTCTCTCTTGATCATCAGAAATTCAAAATCAGTTGAATCTATAGCTATTTTTTTCTTGCTTTTCATTCATTTCAGCTAAACTGGTGTATAATATATTCTGAATACTCCATTAATACTTTTAATCACAGCTTATATAACTGGAAGCCTCTTTCAGTTTTTACAATTTTGAAGAGAGTTTACTTAATTCACTCTCAATTAATATCTGGTATCTTCTACCCCCAATGCCCAGATAAAGCCTACTATGTCAGACTCTCACCAAAACACTGGTCCACAAAATGACTACTCTGCTTTACTAACCCAAATGAAGCATGTCAAAAAGCAGCTTCTACATTATGAGCCATTTGTTCAAGTGGGTGACTAGGAACAAGCTCTTTTAAAAAAACAAACTATTTTTGTCTCAGAGGAAATTAAAAATAAAAATACTTGAGAAGAGGATACAACCACCACCAAATTATAATTTTTGTTGGATAAATGCACTTCACATTGTGCTCCTTTACTCAGTTTATCTGTTATAGGTCGCATTTTGACACAGATGGGGATATCTGCAAATGCCTGACATTGTAAAATGTATTATAGTCTATCTCTGATAGAGGAATAAAATGTAAAACATCATACAACTCTCCCAAAGTATGCTGGATAAAGGTTTTACAGATTTCATTCCCCCAAAATATTATGTGCATCAGCTTCTAGGAAATGACGTAGTAACTACCATCACACAGTAAAATTCATTGCAAACAACCAGGTATGATAAAACCTCACACCTCTGAGGTTCCCTGCCCACAGGAATGCAGAACAAGGTGTAGTATCAGAAAATGTAACACAAAGGTTCTCAGTACAAAAAACGATTTTCTAAGTTTTAGGAACTTACTTGACATAATGAGACTATAAGGGCACACAAACAACTGAAAACAGTTCTCATCAGTTTAATTTCTAATACTGAGATTAAAAACTACTCCCAGCCTGTTCAACAGCTCATTTTCCTTCAACAGGAGCTCTACAAATGTTTCCAGGCAAAGACAAACATCCTTAGTCTGCCAAACAAATGGCTTTCAGCTTTGTTGTGGTCTGGTCCTTTGAGTGTAAGCCATGTCAGATACAGGAAAAGAATGACATTTAATTAATGCTGTGAGCCAAAAAACTGAATAAAACCCCCCCAATGAACCAGCAATGGAAGCTGGTTCTTTTAGGCCAACTCTCTTTCAACACAGCAAAAGACAGACTAGAAGTGCTCCTGCAGTAGCTATCATAAGACTGTCAGTAACAAATTATTTTAAAAATACTGAAAAAGTTTGCTAAAAACTGAGTCAGTGCCAGCTGCAGAGCACCAACCTCTCCTGGTCACCTTCCCTCTTAAAGGAGGCTTTTCACAGGATGTTGTCCCAAGCCAGCTCAAGCCTGACCTGTGTTTTAGGCTTCTCCTGGTAACTGCTCACTGAAATATGCCCTACATATAATAAAGAACCTCGAGCAAAAAGCCTTCACACAATACAAGTTTGCTTCAAATTAAGCACAACTTAAAAACAGAAAGGGATACACATTACAAACAAAAAAGTCTGAGCATTTTAAATTCTCATCCTTTTCTTGCAGTTCTTAAAACACGGATTGACCCATGGTCAGAAAGGACACGAACCATGTTAAAACTGATATATTGATAAAGCCCTTAAAGGCTTTAACAATAAATATTGCCCAAGTAAGTGGCAAAACATCTCCACATAATGAACAAAAATATTTGGCTGAGGAGCCAAGTTCTAAAACAGGAAAATGAGAAGTGATTTACTGCTATTACACAGGCTTGCTAAAAAAACCCTTGCATATAATGGCATTGCTAACTCAAAAGAAAAAAAAAAAAACAAACATTTTTTTTTTTTGTCTAGGAGGAAGTGAACTCTGTAGCATCAGCAGTTGTTTGCAGTGAGCCCAATACTCACTGGAACTGCATACAC
Organism: Daphoenositta chrysoptera; assembly: GCA_013397915.1. Lineage (NCBI taxonomy): Eukaryota > Metazoa > Chordata > Aves > Passeriformes > Daphoenositta > Daphoenositta chrysoptera. The sequence goes on along the minus strand of VZRO01000201.1, from coordinate 22,540 downwards.
AAGTCCATTTGTGGAGAACAGTGATGATGACTAACACCACCAGCATGGGAAAAAACCTCTAAGAATTCCCTTTTCTTTCAAAGCAGGGAAGTACCGGTTACAGCTTCCTCTTCAGCAAGCAAGAGCAGCAGAGCAGTAATTAGGTCCTAAAACAACAGTAAAGAGTAGCCACATGTGGCTGCCACAGAACTTCCACAGCAGCAGACAAGAAATCCCACCCTTCAGAAGAGCTGCGCTGCCGGGTATCAATATTGAGCTGTCAGGGCTGCAGAGAGGGCATACCAAGAATTACTGCTCAGGAAAGCAAAGCAAGTCCTTAACAAGGTTAACTTCTTCCTGGTAGCTGAAGTATCGATGTGGAAGATGGAACACAAAGGAATCAGAACTGGCAGCCTTTAATCACCATTTGTTTCCCCTCCTAAGGATGAGTCGGGCATGCAGCTACACCGCAGCTGAGACACTGCACACCACACCCTCTTCTCGGCACAGCCCTTCCCTCCCCACCATACCTCAAATATTTTATCTCTCTCTCCAGAAGTGCAAGATCAGAAGCACTTCCATCTTAGCTTCCCCTGCATCCCCAGGTTGTGTGTGCAGCTGGCTCCAAAGGCACTGAGGCTGCAGCACTGCCGGCAGTGCTGGGGGGAAAGGGGCAAAGGCTTGCAGAATAAAAAGCCTTGGTCAGGCAAAGCTGGCAAGAAACATGTTGTGCATTCACTCTGCTTACTATGGCAAGCAGGCATTTAATTTTAATAAAACTGCTTTCGGTTTTTGAATTGAAAACTGATGTATCTTGCTAAATTTTTTCTGTGCTTGTGTAACAAATGAGCTTAGGGAAGAAAGCACATTAGCAATTTCACTCCACAAATCTGATCTGATATCTACCCTGCTATTTTGTACTATTCTTCCAGACTCCCAGTTAAGAAATCCAGTGGTTGACAAGACCATGCTACAAATCACACTTTATAATCTAATTTTATAAATCGTAAATAAAAATCAAATTACAACAGAGATGGAGCCATAAGTGGACACTGAGCTGGCTGAAACCCAGTAATCAAAGGCCCATCATGCACACGTCCAGCTTGTGGCTTTATCAACTGAACACCTGTGACTTGTAAAAGGTTTGTATTGTACCCTGACATGAGCTCAAACTGGCATTACAGCCCAATCTCAAGTAACACCATTTAAAGGACTATGATTTTACATTTTTAACTGAAAACATGGCCTCTTTACTTCTCTCTTACCATTCTTCCCACACCCCGATGTTTCCCCTTCATATCACACAGCTTTTGTTTCACTTTCAAGTGCTCCAAGCATTTAACCTTTTTTTTTAAGTATACCAATTTGCAATCTACCACAGAAATCAACTTTATCTAATCCATCATTTTACTTGATTTGCACTTTATTTTCACCCTGCTTACCCAGAAACCACCAATAACCTCAGGAACTAAGCTGAGAAAAATTCTGAGAAAAATGGAACCAGATTATCTACTTTTACCCAGTCTACAGAATCATACAAAGTTGCCACCTGCTTGGATGACGGAACCTTTCTTCTACAGGTTACTCTTTGCCTCTCAGCCCAATTCAATGTAAGAAATTGTGTGTTTTTCCAATTTACTTTTGCACCAATAATCTTGATAAAAACATCTAGTCACATGATCTTTTTAGTATTTGCATAAAATGTATTCTCTGGTTCACCCTAGTTACCTTCTTTCATTTTTGTTTGCAAGTAAATGCTGTGTATTCTCTTGTTCAAACAGAAATATTTCAAGGAGTTTTTATCAAAGTACTCAAAAGTAAACAAGAAGCCTTTGACTGCAGCACTTGAAAGGACAGACTTAGAGAAGTCCCAAGTAAAAGTAACATTTAAATGTACTTCCTGCATGGACTCCCAAACAGACTGGCTTGCTTAATGAAAGAGCAGGGTTTATCACTCTGTACGAAAAAAGATAAGGCGATACAGCACATTAAACATTCAGAGCTAGAGGGAAGAAACCAGAATAGCCATGGCCCAATTTGCTTCATACAACTGCATCACCTCTCCTGCTGCAAACTACATGAAAGGCACAGATACTGCCTGGCCTTCAGTCCACGGGCAGTATTTTCAAGGCCAGTTTAAGAGGACAGAACACAAGTTTTGCATTTCTAAGTTTAACAAAGTGACGGGCACGAAGGAGACGTGGGGGCATGACACCAAACCACAAACGTCCCCTCTACAGAGCCAGCTCTGCTTGGGAGACAAAGGAAGTGGCAAATACCACTGTTTGCTCAGTTTACAGCTCCCTACGAGCTCAGCTTGAACAACTGCAGGGCTGTCAAAAATATCTGTTACAAAACCAGTTATTAAATACAGTAGTCAGATGTGTGCAAAGGTATGCAATGCTTTGGATTCTCCAGCACAGGCATTCAGGGTTAATGGAAGGAGGTGGGGAAGTGAACAAGTTATAATACAGTTGAAAGATTAAATGTAAAAACATACCTTTTGTAGACTAGTTGGGTTCAGCTGTGTTTTGTCAATTATTTTTATGGCAACCTAAAGGAAGAGTTCATGATCAGTATTTTCCATAGGAACAATGCTGCGTTATTACAACATGCTCAAATCCAGTAACAGAAATGGAAAACATGAAAATTACACAAAAAGTGCCTAAGTTCCTTCTGCAAATTATGTACTTGTATTTAAACTAGAAGCAGGAGAGTGGAAAAACCCTGGTATTTGAAGAATATTAAGAAGAGAAGCTTGCTGAGTCTTTTACTTGACATTAAGACCATCACACTCATGACAGTGGAAGCTCCAACACCAGACAGTGCCCTGATAGAGAGCAGTGTGCCTACAGATAATATTTACACAGTATAATTACACAACAGATTACACAGTAGTGACTGGGCATTGGCAGTTTCTAAAAGCAGAGATTTCAGAGCATATTGAAAGCATTTCCACACAAATTTGGCAAGAAGTAAGTTCATCTTTGGAAATTCACTTAATATTTGTGTCAATTTGCTCCCTGATGGGTATTAAAAAAAGTATCACTTGGGAATCAACAAAAACATGTTGGCTGTAGTACAACACTTGGGGTAAGTACATTCCTTTACTTGTTCTCATCTTTTCAGTAAATGCTGCACAGAAATATTAAAGAACAAAATAAAAAATTCACAAAATAAGCAAAAGAGAAATTCCATATCATGCTAACTAGTCAGAACCTGAAGATTTGAAGCAATGAATAGGCAACAAAGACTTCAGTGCAATGCAATTTGGATACTGGATGAGGTAGAAAAGGAAATGAGAATCCTTCTAGAATTACATGCCAATTGCTATTTTTCCTTTCTAAATTAGAGACTAAACATACCAGAAGAAGCTCTATAGAAGGAGATGGTGCCTCTCAAAGAGGCAAGATGCTGCAACTCAGCTGATTATAATACTTCACTGGTGCAAAGCGAAGGCTTTCAACTCCCCTTCAATTTTTGGCTCAAACAGTAGATGCTGCTCCTTCCCATGCCACAGCTCCCATATCCCTGCATCACTTTGTGCTATCTTTGTCACCTCATTAACTTGGGGTTGGCGACATATGGAATAAAGAATATCTTACATCAAAGCCAATTTATATCCCTACATTCAAATGCAAAACCACAGGGATGGATTGTCACGATGGAGAGGGTAAAGGGGAACAGTGTTCAACGCCTGGGTGCAGCACAGAATTATATAATGGGTATGGTGTTTTCTGAAACTGATATTCAAGACTTATTTTGAGCTCTTCTAGATGCAAGATACGATGAGACATGACTGAGAAGCCATCTAAGAATGCTTTTACTTTGGGGAGTATTTTCTTCTAAGGCAAGCTACTGAAATTAAAGATCACTATTTCCCGAGGCAAAATTCCATTGCAAAATCTTGAGAAATCACTTCAAAAATACAAACAGAGAAAAACATTAAGCAACAGGTATTTTTATATTAGTAGCTGTGTATGAAACCAAGAAAGATTTTTATCTCTACCCTTATGCCTGTTGTTAACTTTGTGACAATAGTTCAAAGTTATTTGCTTCCTGCAATCTCTTACAATTCCATGCTGGATGTGACCACTGCCTTTGTCAAAAGCAGATAATGTTATTTGAAAGTGACCTGGTGTCCCAAGACTACCCATGGCTGTTCCCTTGGCAAGTGCATTCCACTTCAAAAAGGTTGCAGTTGTGTTCTGGGCTATACCATTCTGGCCAATCTTTAAAAGATGTAAACTTGTTTGGACCCACAAAGTCTTCAGGTACTGTGTCTCTGCAAAACCAGCTCACCTCTCTCAGTGTGCACTTGGTGCTAGATGACCAGAAAGGTCTCTGACACTGTCAAACAAATTCAGCCCTGGAGATACCTCAGTCTTCCAAAAGACAGACTCTCAGGCATGTTCAGTGCACTAATTATAGCCTTAAAGGCAGGATGAATTTAGAGAATTCCTATCCACATGAACACTGAGAGTACAATGTGTTAACATGGACCTTGAGAGCTTGAACCCATCATCAGAACAGGGAACAACTTCAGGTGCCTTGATAAGGTCTCCAAATCACAGGCAAAGGCAGCCTGCCCTCAAGAATAGTTCTGACAAGCCTGAGAAAGTTAAATGGAGAATTTTTAAAGTACAGTTAATAAAACATTAAATTGCCTTTCAAAGCAGAAACTTTGCTCTCTTTACCTAAAGTGCATTTGGAATGGTTTCAAGTACTGTGAACTAGGGCCAATGCTGGAGGAATGCAAGTCCACCTACACTATTACACTGCTGCATCAGCCATGATATTCTGTGTGAAATCCTTAGTAGAATTAAAACTGAGTTTGGTTTCACCATTCACAATAACATGACTTGAAACATTCCTCCTACATTATTTGAATAAGGGAGTTAAAGACATCAGAAGTTGGGACACTGAGCAAATTGGCCAAACTGCTACTATTCAGAATGTTTTCTCCCTCTTAAATTTCACTTTTTCCAAGAGAAGGACAAAAAGAAGATTACAATAGATTCCTTGGAGTCAGACTTGGATTCTGAAAGAATTCAGCCTCACTGGGAAACTTCAACTCCCTGGCTATTAACTGAACACATGTCTTTAATGAACAGAAGGATCCATAATAATTTTGGCCACCTCAGCAGGAGCAGAAGGTAGTTTTATCCTTTAGATTCATTTTGGCAAGTATGAAAAACATGTCACAGGAAACACCCTTTGATAAAACTACAACAGAAAATACATGGATTGCAGTCAAAGAATTAAGAAAAGCAGATTGACAATGAAGACTTGTGGTTTCAAAAGGGCAGACAGCCTACAAATAACACTCTCCTAGGCAGAGGATCAAGGATGGTGTGTCCAAACACCAGCTCTAATGCAGTGAAGCTCATCTCTGGCCACACACTCCTTGCAAGACAATTCAACCCCCTCAAGTTAGGCTGCTGTTCTGATCATCCCCAGAAGGGCTGAACATTTCTTCCTTTCTGTAGTTTGAAGATGGGCTCTCATCATGCGTCCTGCAGACACGTTAAAAATGGAAATGAAAAAGAGTCCTAGAACTTACTCCAGTTGGAAACGTGAAATCTTCATCTCAAGCAACAGGAAAATTCGCAGGGAATGACTCCAGATGCAAGATGAGCAACTACCCTAAAAGAATGCTTAAACAAACATATCCTCCTCCCAGGAAGTGACAGAAAAGTGCTGATCTGCTTCAAGATTTGGAAGCTCCTCAGCACAGAGATATGAAGAAGGAATTTCCATAAAGTGAGACTGATATGGTCACTTAAAAGGACATTCAGAATAGACACAGATAATAAGGAGATACGTGGGATTCAAAACCAGCAAGAAAACAGCAGAGATGAAAACTCATTTAAGTGTAACTTCCAAAACTATGCATTTAATTTAGGTTTTGGTACATAAGATGGAAAAAAGAATAGGAACAAAGACAGGACAGGCAGCAGGAGCAAGTGTGTAAAGCAGGAAATCACAAATTCAGAAAGCTAAGTGCCATCTGGCTGAGGCCAGGCTGAGAATATGATCCTGAAATTCTTACGAGAAGCAGGTTTTTAAAGGAGAAAGAAAAAAAGCATTCTTGCAGCACAGGTTCCTAGCATCTACCAAGAACAGAACAGCACAGCAAGGTTTAGAAATGATCAGACTTTTTTTTTTTTTCCAATTTATCATAAAGTTCCTGAACTTGAAACTGGCAGGGAAAAACCAAGGAAACAGAAGGATTAAATGCAACATATGTTCCTACAGTTAACTGTACCCCATGGAAACACACAAGATATGACTACCTGGGCTATTGCAAAGCCTCATCTAGGAGGCTGCATGGAAATTTTTCAACTAGATAAGCTGAAAAGTGCACAGAGTTGGGGGTTTTTTTCCTAAAAAAGATGGCTAAAGAGATATTAGGTTGGAAATAAATGAGTAAGAGTTTTTCAAGGACAAGATTTTCGGACCAATCTTGTTTAATATCTGTATCAGTGGCCTTGGCACAGGATGTCAAACCATAATGATTAAGTCTGTTGCAGGAGTTAAGAGGCACCATCAAATACAATGGAAATCTGATTTAAACAACCTTGGAGATGAGTTAGCAATGAAACCGAGATTCCACAACATACAAGGTTGGTGCTGTTGCTGATCACAAGCAAAACACATCAATTTAACAGCCACGAGAAAGGCTAGCACAATCTAAAGATTGATCAGATAAATACTTCTGTAAGGGCAAGGGTTGTAATGACATTGGGGAAGTAATGACATTGGGGAAATTGCTGTCCAGAATATTGTGAACAATTCTGGTCACAGACATCTAAAATTATCAACATTGTACAGTTCATCTAGCAAGAAGAGAAATTTTACTCATCTCCCTCTTAAGAAAAAAAAAAGAAGTTTTAAATATCCTTAAGATATTCCTATAAAATTAACTTAATTATTCCCTTCTAAGGAATGACACTCATTCCAATGATCACATCCCAGAAAGTGTTTATGCTCTGCATTGATTGAACTACATGAGAGTGGAAGAAACTTCGTACTTGAACCTCCCCAAATTTAGCCAAAGATTTTACACTGTCCCCTTTATTTGCTGAAATTTCAAACAAAAATAACGAACCAGAGGTCAACGCAGTTATCTGCAAGTAAAGGAAAATGTACTTCACTTTTTGCAAAGTGTGACACATACCTATCTCCAAATTCTATACCTATAATAATAGCAAAGAAATACTAACCAACTACTTGCATATCCCATCTTAAGTATCAGGTAAAAAGAGGAGGGAACTTAAGTGAAAAGGAGTTAACCAAAAACTTGCTCTACAAACGAAAACTAACTTTAACATCAGAAGACAATGGGAACTGTCAGCCAAAAAAAAAAAGAAATCCATCTCAACAGCTCTTGCAAAACGATGTCCCCTCTGTTCATCCCTCTGTTCCTGCTACTGAACTGTGTATTAGCTCAGAAAAGAGAAATTCCCTTAAAGCACTGCTGTCAGCGACACAGCTTCTGTAAAAGTCCTTGCTGGTATCAGCAAACATGTACTTCATCAGACAGGTTTGGCAAGAAGAGGTCAGCAAGGTGTTTCTCCCTCTTTCAGTACTTAGGAGTTGCTTTAAATAAAACAGCACCAAGAAACACCTTCTTGTAACAAGCTAACAGGACTGTAGCTCACCAAATCAGAACCACCATTAAGGGCAAGTGATTAATTACATTGCAATGGCATGCAGAAACTAGATAGGGAGCTGAGTTAGACTCTAAGAAGAGATGCAAGAGAAAGCTTGTCTGTACTAAACACATTGAGCAAACTGTCACTGACACCCAAACGTCTCTGAACAAACTGAAGCATCTTCCCAAAGCTGCCCAGCATTGCAGACACCCTGGGATGATCCACCCTAGGATTCCTGGGATATACACTGCTTTGGCAAGAAAATGCTGCCTTTGGGCTACTTGGAACATAATTAAGACAACATTTAGTTCTCATTCCCAGCTTCTCCTCCAATACAGCCCTGCAGTATAGAGACACTATGAGGCAGTATTTCCCACAAGCTTAGTTAATTCCTGTATATTGATCTATTTTTTGAAAATGAAGGATTTATCCAAGAATATTAGTAGCAAACTTTAACATAATTCAGCTGGACAGAGACCTGTCAAAAATACAAATTAAGGAAACCATTTCCAAAGGAAATTGTTTTCCAATAGTTACCAAAAAATAGTTCTCAGTTTCTGCTTTTTTCTGCATCAGTGGCAATACCTCGAGTAAAATGTGCTCTATGTTCACAAGGTTAGATGATGCTATTCCAAGAGAACCTTCACACCTACAACAACTCACTGCTGTTTACACCCATACCACTTTACCTCTCTGCCAGTTAGGATGTGCCTTGCCAGTTTCACTTTTGCAAAATTCCCCTTCCCAATGGTTTTCAGGAGTCTGTAATTTCCAATATGCGGCTGCTCATCAGCACAGGAGGCTATGGAGTTCCTGCAGCGAGCTCCAGAGCGCCCAGTTCGAGAGGAAACCTCCTGCCGGCCGTCTCCATGGGACGTGTGCTGCAACAAAAACATGCTGGGGTAAGGCTGAGGAATAAAGACAAAACACATCAATGAGGAGAAGCATACAACACTGAAAAACATCAGCAGTGCCTTTGAAGAAACCTTCAAAGGATCCAACTCAAACGTGACGTTCGCGCTGAACTTTGTTCTGATGGGGGCAATAAAGAGGTGCCCGGTTCACAGTACAATACCCACTTCATCACCTGGTAAACGCAGTGGAACACCACCTGCACTGCAGCAATAGCTGAGCATTTTAAAGTAACTTACATGGACTGCCAGATCACTTACGAAACATGGAGGTGTTTGATATTGTTTCCCATTTGTATTGCTGTGTCTAACTAGTGCAGGAAAGCCTTTGAAAAGGAAACACGAATAAAGCTTTTCCAAGAGCACAAACTGTTAACCCTTACTGGGCAACTTATATTAATAAAATAATAAAATGTGTTTTTTCTTTCCTGTGGTACTAAACTTGTGTTCCTACAGATCTACATGACTAAAAATACCCAGGATGACCCGGAGAACAAGGGAAGAAATCTTACCTAATGGACAGAAACCCTGGATATTAATAGGCTGAAAACCAGTTACAGAGATCTGAGACACTGACTGCAATCTGTTAAGTTCCTTTCACTCCGTTTCCCTGAACAGCTACTAATTGCAAAAAAGAAATGGTTCTATATTATATCTATAACAGTCTTTACTCATTAGATCGCATGGTTAAGATTAAAGTATTTTTTTATTTCCTGATAGCCTGTTTATGAAAGAGCAGGTGCCCTCTTATGTTCTTAAATCATGGTTGAGCTCCATACACCAACCACACTAATTAAAGTATTAGTTAGAAATGCTCAGGAGCCTGCAAATGTGGAGCAAATATCTGTGTCCACCTAATATGACACATTAAATTAATAGTCATCCCAGAAACCCCAGATCTTGCTCTTCTACTACTACTCCTCTTGCTGAAACCCAACTAAGAAACTGGCATACAGCAACATTCAGTCTGAAAATCACTGTAGCATGAGGATGAGATCATACCTCAAGAGCTAACAACCATGGTACAGGCACAAATGAACAAATCCAAGCTTGCATGACATTTGGCAAGTTTCACTTGCCTGATGTAACCTTGTGACCATATACTCTCACATCTTAGGTTCCTTGATTTGTTAATTTGAGTGCAACAGCTGTGATTAAATGGTTTTTAAAACACATTTATTTCATTTCAGAAGTGCTACCGATAGGAGTCTATGGCAACTCCAGGAAAATTGCTTCAATAGTTACTATTTTAAAGAACAGACACAATGTTTTAGTATCAAACTGGCTTTAGTTTCTCCTTACTGCCTGGCTACTGCATTGCCACTGGATTTGTACTTTCCACAGAGGTACTGAATTTCTGTGATCACAATACCCCTTTACTTTGTAAGTGATATGTATATTGAGCTCCCTAAACAGGCTGCTGTACAAATGACTAAAGACAAGTAAACATTTCCTGTACTTCCGTTCAGAAGCCTCCCCTATTTTTCCAACATCTTTTTGTGGTGTTCGTGGTGGACATGGACCCATCATACCAACAGCAGGTGCAAGAGGACTACACATAGAGACTGCTGCTTCTGTTCAACACCCCACTGATTTCACAGGGGCAGAACTAACCCTCTTTGCAGAGGACTGTCTGTACCTGACCACCTAACACTGACCCTAACTCCTTTCAAGAGTTACTGCTTCCCATTCCTGGATCCTTACATGCACGATCACATTTGGGTGAACTGAAATGCAAAGTTTCCTTTCATGCAGAATATCAAGTGTTCCTGATGAGTGGCCCATCCTGCCCTATTTCACATTCTAGCAATTTTATCCCGGTTTTCAGGAGCAAGAGTACACGTTTCTGCCAAACCACTAGTAACTGGCACGAGAACAAGAAGCACACTTGTAACAATATCCAGTTAAAATTCAAGGCTTGATAATAATTCAGTGTTCTCAATAATATCTTGAGACCTACGACAACTGGGTGAGTGTTTTATCAATCAGTAATTCTCAAAGAGAGGAAGGACAAGCAGTCAACAACTGAAGGAACTACTAAAGCCAGTTAAATCCTGTATTAACAATTTCAGTATTTCGCATGTCCTTAATGTCAGGCTGGTGCTAATTGTTCAGGCCATTTTAACCACCCCTGTGTGTACTGGCACAGCAACACCAATCCTCTGTATTTCCCTAAACTTTGACTTCTAACAAACCTTGCAACACACAACACAGAGAACTTCTCTGTCAGCTCCTTTTGTACCTTCTAGTGTCAAATTATTCAGACCAGCTAGAAAAAAGCAGCAACTGCTGATGCTAGATGCTAACATCCTCCTACATTGCTACCCCTGGTGATCAGGGACCAGGATGTTCTGTACAGGGCCATGAGGATATTTCTTGGATATATTAGAAGAAGGTTCATTTCAGTTTAAGCACAGCATCCCAGGAATACAACTGTACTACTTACACTGCACTTCACTGAGTTGATAACTTTCCTCAGAGAAAGAAGCATTTCAGAACTATTTAAACTACAGCCCTTCCACACCTGGGCACTGGGCACAAGCTGGCTTCAGCAGGAGCCAGACTGCCTCCCAGCAGGGCTTGTTAGCTTAGGCTCTCCAGCAGACAGATTCAACAGCTTGAATTCAACAGCTTTTGAACCACCCAGCTGACTCTGAAAACAGAGTAGCTGTGCTGTCTTCTGCTTGAACTAAAACAGTTAGTCCTGAGCTAGCCTAAGGAGCAGTTGAGATGTGGGCATCAGGTACCACGTATTGCCAAGCCAGAAAACAGGTTAGTCAGAATTGATCTTACTCACACCCTACTTCACATAAACACTGTCAGGGAAAAGAAAGGTTCTGTTATATGAACAAACTCTATTCCACATAATAAACCACCCAGTTAATGTGTCTTGTGAGCTTCACTGTCCTCTTGTTGAGAAATGACTTTGTGTGTCCTATAATTTTTTTCATGTTTCCTAGCTTTGCACGTAAAGGGTGGGATTAATAGCTGTGAACTCATTCGGAATGGGGTTGATAAACTGAACACAATCTCCTTGTATGGAGGTTTGCATTTCCACCCTAAGCCAGATTATTTCTTTTCAAGAATATGACTTTTTTCAGCTGTGGGTTTTAAGTATCAAGCTGTGCGTTCCTAAGCAGTTCAGTTCTCTCCAACTGACTTGCTCACAGCCATGTTTCACTCTGCAGAAATTTGCCATTTGCAACCATATCTAATTTGGACTATATTCCACTTTACATAAATAAATCTATCAGCAAGTCCTTCCTCTGTCAGTTACATTATTATACTGAACAGACAACAAGCTTTCTAAAAACCGCAGAAAACAGATTGTCCATTTCAACATGGATTTTCTTTTGCATATGGAAATGAAGGAAGAGCATAAACTCAAAACTGAGTGAAAATGTTTCTTCCAACGTAATCATTTTCAAGAAGCCGTGATAGGCAGATGCAAAGCTAAATGGTGTAGGCAAAAAGCAAAATATAGGTGGTCCAATAAAAGCTCAAATCATGCATTGGCTTGAATAGCATCTGGCTGTACTCAAGTACTTCCCAGGGCAGTTTCCTCAGCAAACAGATTAATAGTGCCAATCTCAGCCCGGAGAAATGGGAATAGCATCCTCAGCTCTCCAAAATGGGGTGCAGGTCTTCACACCCTGAAATATGCAGATTTTGCCTCCCTCACTACACTGAGCCCCCAAAACTCTGTTTAATTTCAGGCTGCTTCTCCAAGTCCACACTTACATGGTTTCAAGAAGAAACAGGGTTTGTCTTAAAAACGTAATATTTAAAATAAGCATGTGTTTATTTGTAATAAGTTTCCATACATTGTGGTAGGTGAGTAGGAGCACCTCTCCTGGAGGTGTTTTCTGTGTAAGAATAACACTTGCTAATGAACTCACCACGGCTGAGTGATTCCCAAAATATCTGTCTTGATGCAAAGCAAGACCATTACACTGTAATGTAATTTTTCCTCAGAAAAACTGAGGCAAGGAGATTGGGTACTTTGTGTGACTTCAGGTTTGCCAGTCACTACCCCTTTTAAAAGAAAAGTCTCCTGAAATCCACTCATGACAAGAAAGCACTTTCTTCTGTATCTTGGCATGCATCAGCTCCCATTTAAAAATCTTTTAAATACTTTAAAGGTTTGTTCTTTTTTTTTGCACCATCCATTTTCAAGCTAACAGGACAACCTTTGTAATTAAAAAAAACCCCAAACAAAACATTCTTCTCCTCCTCCCCTCAGCTCCACCCTATTATTACTCAACCCAGAAGGAAATGAAGTAAAACATCTCCATTTGTGAGAAACCTTACAGCAAGGAAGGGACTGAACCCAAGACCAACTATATTTGGAACACAACACAAAACCCACCTTTTCGCAAAAGCCTTCCCCCAATGATGAGCCGACATCCTTTCATAGCCAGATAATGATTAGCATGAAGAGAAAGAAAAAAGAAAAGGAAAAAAAGTAAAAAGCAAATGAAGTATGAGGGTGTCAACAACTGATATCTTTTTGGTAGATGTTAGTTTTATCCAGTATCTGTATGGTTTCAGGTATCTTAACATTCAGAGCATTAGAAACACACAGGGCAGGGCATGACTAGTGTCAGAGTTCTTGTACTGCTTAAGAAGGTGCCAAAAGTTGAGGAAAAACCTGAAAGAGACAGGACCTGATATCCATTCGAAGAGCTGAAAGACAGTAAGAAATCAGAATGTCCAAGACCTGCAAAAATCCATGTTTAATGACAGTAAACAGGAAACTCTTTTAGAAATGGTAGGGACAAATGGCATCAACTTTTTAAAAGTATTTGTTTAATTAAATAGTGAGAACTAGCTTACCATCAGCAAAAATGAACTAATAAAATTTAATCTTACTAAAGTCTCTAGGAATGTTTATTATCTTAGCTGTTACTTCATCTCTGTATGAAATACTACAAAATGATATTACAGAATTTCTTGGAAAGCTGTCAGACCAGTAACAACCATGACAGCCTCATTTCATTCAGCTTTTTTAATTTTAAGAAGAAAAAACTACTTACAGCCTACACCTTATAATGTTAATAATGTAAGCATTCCAGGACACGGTGAACATTTGAGACACTGAATTGCTTCATTACCTTAGCCTGGGCACACAATATATAAACACACAGTAATTTCTGGCTGTGCACTCCCCACCAGCACTTTTATTTATAGAAAAACTTACCAGGAAACATACCATAGTTTGTTTTTTTAAAACTTCAAAAATATTTTAAATCAAACATGCGAAGACAAAATTTCACTGAAGCCCTTCCTAGCAATGTGTTGTATTTTATTTCCTATTCTCATTAACATCTTAAGGAACACACAGACTGCTGAGTACTACTCAGTGTAAGAGAAAAAAGGTAGCCCTAAGGATATGCACAGAGGTAGCATCTTACTGAGCACAGATATCCCTGAAACAGCACAGCAGGGCATCCTGCAACTGCTGACGAAGGAATTCTACTGGAAAGTCAAAACAGAGACTTACGTTTCTGGCAGCCACCAAAAAGTGTCACAGCAAACACTCAACCACAATTGTTTATATACCAGTTACTGCTCTGGGATTCCCTAAATCATCATATATTATAAAATACTATTTTTCTAGATTATAAAACAGGAATGCATCAGGTGAAGATGTCCTGTACTCGTCCTGATTTTACTTCCCTCCTACCAGTGACCAGGGCACAAATCAGGATACGGAGTGAGGTGGATTTTGTCAGACCCAGTATGCATATGTTGATGTCTGCATAACCAATTATTTGCTTCCAGCATATATAATTAAAAGGCAGTTTTTAGACTAGCTTGCTCCATAATCAATCTTCAAGGTAAACAGTCATGGCTTCCATCTCACAAAATTTTGAAGGGTCTCCTATGAAGAAAAATGTTATCCACCTAAAGTGGCACTGAAGTTATCAACCCATGAGGGCAGATTTATTCACTGACGTGGGCTACAGCCCAACTATCATGGATGTGATCAAGTGGAACAACCGAAAGGGTCAGAATTCATCAAGGGAGACAAGCTGACCTTCTAGAAATATAATATAGATGTTAAGGGAGAGAAAACACTAATTTGGATGCTTCCATTGTCAAAAGAGGAAGATTTCACTGCGCAGTTCTCAGCCTATCGTAGCGTTCATTCATGTAATTGGTATGACATTCATGAAAACGAGTGGCTATTTTAATTAGGTCAGATCTGTCAAACCACCAGTTTAAAGGGGGAACCTGAAAAGTAAACAGCCTTTAGCACATGCAAGCTATACATCTGACACACATTCCTAATTGCTCCATACCTCAGTGGGGAAGGCAAAATAAAAGAAAAAAAACCAGGAGGTTGCACTCAGGACACGGCAGCTCCAGCTCAAACTGAGCACAGCAATGCAACTCCCTACACTGGGCAGACTGATGGAGGAGGACAGTAGGGATACAGCACACTTTCACCTGGCAGAGGGAACACTGCTACCCAAAGCAACACTTGCACACTCCTCATTCTGGCTCCTGACCAGCAGTGGGAATTGCTAGTGACAAGTGCAGCACTGCCCTGAAGAGCAGAGAGGGGAAGTGCTGACAGCAAAGCACCAACAGTCCTCAGCAAAGGAAGGATGCTCCCCCCGCAGACATACGGGGTCTGGCTCCAGAGTCCTCCCATGCAAAACCACTACAGCCTCTGCAAAGGGTTTGGCAGTATTTGGTTCATGGTCCATACAGCATATGAAAGAGTGAATCTGTAATTCCATGATTAGCAGTGAACAACACAACAGTGAAGAAATCCTGCTTATATAATCAAAAAGATAAGTCTGGTGCCGGTTAGAAAAGCTCTTTAAAAGCTCTTTTGTTGCTTCACATTATCAAGATCTGACATTCATCATATCTTTCCAGCCAAAGTTCCTTTACTGCTGATTAAAATGGATATTTATTGACATCAGCCTGGGGAATAATAGCTAAAGAGCCAACCATATTCTATTCTTCATCAACAATACTGCCAACTAAGTTGTTTCCAGAATCATCACTGTCAGTAATTACATGCTAACCAAAAAAAGAAAAAAACCCAACCACCTCAGTTGGTTTTCAAAAACCACATTCAGCTTGCAGAGAGAAAACTTTGCTTAGGCTTTAACCCTGCAGGAACAAATTTTATTTGAAAGACAATTTCTGTTTATATGTATATATATTCATATTGAGTTCAACAACTTGCTGCTTTATGGGGCAAGAATTCATCTTAACCCAAGGGTTTCATCCTTATCACAGGTGTACTCGATACCTTTAAGGTTTCTATTTTAAAAGCAGTGTGCACCTATTTATCATATGTTCTAAAGAATTTTAGTGGCAGATGATCTCCCCACTAAGCAGAGCCAACCTTGATATGCCATGAGCCTAAAAAAAAAAGTGACCTCCATTTTTGATCTGGCTGACACCCATGAGGCAGCATTACTTGACTGAGAAGAAGAGGAAGTTGCAGACACATGCTACTTATATATCATATGAAATGGAGATCGGGAGAGACAAATGCCTCCACTCTTTGAATTCCTTTGGCTTGAGTCACCTGAGACATGTTGTCAACAGGAACTGTCCGCTTACATCAACATGAAAATGTCTTTTGGCTAGAACTAAAATGGAGAATTGAGCAGGTAAGGATACCAGGTGAGTGGGTAACAGGCAAGGAAGAAGTCTATGAAGTTCAATGCACTAAATACTGTATTTCCTCTCATTTACTTTCTTTCAACAATTCCTGTAGTTGTGTTCTGTTTTTCAAACTGCTACAGCCACAATTTAAGTCACATTCAGTGGTACTAATGAATTAAGTCTAACTTTGTAACATTTTCTGGAGTAAGGTCCCACAACTTACTTTTTCTGAGTTATTGAAATAATGTAAAAAAGGGGGAAAAAAAGTTTGTTTCCAGGAACAAAAGAATCACCATTTGCAGTTGTAATTATGTATCTCAGTTATTGAAATAATGTAAAAAAAGAAAAAAAAAAAGTTTATTTCCAGGAACCCAACATCCCAATTTACCCTGTTGTAAGTATGTATCTCTGTAGTTGTGGCACAACTCAAGTTATGTTAGCCCCAGGGTGCAGTGCTACGACTGGCTTAATTCAAACCAAAACAAAAACACCACGAAGCATTTCTAACCTTCCCTAGCTGAACTGGACATTCTGTTTGCAGCCACAGAATGGGCATAACCCCACTTTTCTCAAGGGTGTACAGCAGTCAGATCAGAGCTGACACAGAACTGACACAGCCCCATGATAATTAGTGTGGCACAAACAGGGGTGGGAAGAGGCACCCGAGGCTGGTGCCCCCAGCAGCCCCCCATCAGTGCGAGCTGACTGAACCCCACGGATTAAACACCACAGCACAGGCTGTTCAGCACGGCTAAGAATTAAATGTCTCTCTGTAAAAATGTGAAAATCCTAGCAGTTGGTGACTCGCAACGTCCCACAGCCTCACCAAGTATTTGGTGAGTACACAGTACCAGACCTAGCAGGCATCAGCATTTTTTTCTGCTCTGGGGAATTTTGGCGCTAAAAAATACATCCCAGGTGAATTCCTAAAATATTTTTTATTTCTAGTTATTTTGCCACCTTCACCTGATTTAATTCATACCAGGACATTTATTACAACTGGTAAAAAATATGGAAGAATGTAGATGGTCCTGTAGAAGAAAATCTGTCAGAACTCTTGGCCACAGGAATGCTTCCTTCCTCAGTCCCTTCTTTAAAAAAACCCACAGGATTTTATGCTACGGAAGAAAGCATTCCAATTACAGATCTATTTGTAATAGGAGAAGACTGATAAATAATATATAGAACAATGCAAGCTTGCATATTGTCTGCAAATGCTCTAATGCATTTCATAGTTAATTGATAATAAACCAAGACATACTGCACTAACTTTCCCAGTATCTTAAAATACATTTCTGTACCTAACCCTGCCTTTACTAAATCTTTTTAAATTTAAAAAAAAAAGGGTTGATACTTCTGCTGCACAGAATCCTTTTGTGCAAGCACAGTTGCCATCATGCTGGCATTTTTCAATAGCAAATTTTTCACATTAGGCACAGTCATGGAGATAAGAGTATATTTTAGTCTTGCTTTTCCTCAAATTACTTAAATTTTTAATTCAGATTGGCCTGCAGAACCAACATATTCAAAACAGTTTCCCTTTTTCCCCCAAAAAAACCACAGCTGTGCAATGAACACAGGTTTTAATTAAACTCTTTAATCCAAGATTTTTCTTTTCTATTTCATGCTGTTAAAAAAAGTAATCTTCCAACCTCCATACCACCTGTATTTCCTTGTTTCTATCTATAGTTTGCTATCATCTTCCCACTCTTTGAATATTTTTTTTAATGACTAGTTGTCCTACTCCTCACAATCTTGCTCCTTCTGCTCCTATTTCTTTGTCACTGGTTGTCCTCCATCCTGCCATATGCACATTCCTCTGACTCCTCTCATCTTTTGTTTTTCACCTTCTATCTCGCTTTCCCACTGTGTTTCCACACTCTTTTCTCCTCTGTCTTCTCTCCCTTCCTTCTCATCACTAGTAAAACAGGTTTACTCATTCTTCTGTCACCTGAAGTCCTTCTTCTGTGGCTATCCTGTCTCCCAGATTTGCATGAAGGAGGTCTCTGCTGTCTCTGTTGCTCTCTCTCTCTCACAGGTAGGACATATTTCTGAAAAAGAGGAGATCTGATCCTCTCCTGCACTTCTGTCCCCTAAGCAGCTGGCAACCACTGCTGCACAAGACACGGGCAGAGAGGAGCTGCTCTGTCTCTGCTGTGAGGAGCCAGCTCATGGCAGGCCACCAGCCAGCTTCCAACTGTCCAAGTGTGAAGTTCCGATGATCACAGATCATCTGGGATGCCTTTCCTCTCAAAACCAGGTGACTCGGAGCCAAATTCTTTAATCTCAAAGGCACTAAAGGCTCGGTAGCTCTGAGTAGCTTTTGGGAACAGTCACTGTGACAGTATTTCCACTTCAGCATGTCTTGGTAAGAAGCCTTAGGAAAAAAAATAAAAATCAAGTACTGGCAATTACACCTTTTTTATCCAACAGGACCTGCCAACTGCTGAACGTGGTTAACTGCAAGCAGAGACAATGATAATTTACACTCACTGTCATTCTGGAGGCTAACTTCATTTTCAGAACTGCAAGTATAGGCATGGATAAGCTATGATCAGCACACTTCAACCAGGTTCAACACCAGCCAAGCCTTTGTCAGCAGTGGTAACCTTCCAAGCAGAGAGAAGGCATTCATGGGGTCCACAACCATGGCCCAGAGGCTAGCTGAATACCTTGGCACCTCCTAAGCCTCTTCAAAGAGTCCTCTGAATATTAACTAATTAGATTTCTCTTATGTGAAAGAGAATGAATCAAGGCTCAATTTACCTGCCAACACAACACACCCAGATTTGGGGCAGAAGAACAGTTAGCTGAAGTATCAAAATTATTGCATTTGGTATTAAAATAGAGACCTGACGTTCACAGCTGTAGGGGTAATTCAGACAGACTAAATGTTAGATTTAAATTTAGTTTTTAAGCAAGGCTGAACAGAAGACAGTTTGGTAAATTTCTAGATAGCTGATGGCCAAAACATTGGAGAGCTTCCTGAAGAATATGGTATTGTACTGGGGGGGTTTGGCTCACTGGATCTGGTGAGTACTCAGATTAATCACTCCCTGTCAGTATCACTACCTACAGGTATTTCTCTGGATACCAGCACAGAATACAGCAACTGAAAAATATGCCTTATTCTAAACCTAAGGCAATTCATCTGCAAGCAAGACAATCCATGTATGTCAAATTATGAAGATAACTAAACAGAAGTGTTAGACCAATATTTTGAAGTGAGAACAAGGTGCCTTAAGTGGAAGACATGTAAAAATCCAACTTCAAGTGCTAGAACACACAGCTTGTGAATAATTATGTTTCCTCGAGCACATATTAAGTCTTTCCACTGTTAAGTTATCCACAGTAGAGTTTGAATTAACTGGGGAATCTGATCTGAACACTTTCTAAAACGATTTACTATGCGGCCTCCATACATTCATATGGATCTTGAAAACCCCAGTCAGGTTTGTTATAGACTAAAACAATTATCCAAATAAACTCTGCATAGTATTTTGTAGAGTATGTTTCAACTTCAACTCTCCCCATGGCATAGGAAGGGCCGCATAATATTTTAATTATTTTCTTCCACAAGACAGGAAGCTCATTGAGATTTTACAACCAAATATGCTTAGTTGGCTTTTTGCTCAATTCAGCCCTTAGCCTGCAGGTTGCATGTAGTGCTAAAACAAATAAAGATCACAGAAGTTAGAAGTGCCTATTATGTCAATAAAATCTAAATCCCTAGTAATGCAGTAATTGTTCCATGCAGCATGTTTTCTAACGCTTTGTCTGGTCTTGTTTTAAACAATGGGGCTACCATCACTTTTCTCGGACTATTTATGGTCTGGAACAATCCAACAGTTTTTCCTGATCTTTAACCAAAGTTTCCACCTTTTATGCCAGTCCAAAACATAAGAAGCCCTTGCAAAAGAAAAAAAAAACAAAACAAAAAAAACCCTCCTCCATCCAGCTTAGCATCTATCTGGTAAAGAATATCAGAGAGCCTTTACAAAAAGCTGAATACAAAGTTCACTGATCAACTCATTTTAGACTACAGTGAGTGACAACTCCCTTCTGTTTATCATTTGGGGACATGTCACAGCCCATGCAGAAAAATGGTTAGACAGGATACACCAGGAACAATTAAGTTTTAACTTAGGAGAAATACAGTTTCTATCTGCAGAAAGGGAGTCTCCTACCGAGCTTCGTTTGTTGCTATATGCTCATGTGGTAGAACTACTTATTTTTTTTTGTTCTTTCTTCCTTTAGCATACGACCTTTGTGACTGGCTTAATCTTGTAAATACAGTGTCAATTCCTAAACCTTGGCTTTGTCAAGGTAAAA
>VZRO01000199.1:324410-535804 GCA_013397915.1 Daphoenositta chrysoptera | reverse complement strand
TACCACTGGATTGCTGATTATGCTGGTATATAACAGATGAAAAATCAGTACAGGCACAGGACAACTTACCTCTGCGGTGTGCTTAGGCCAGGGTAGATTTTAGCAGCAGCCCAAACACATTCATTTCTTGTCAAATCTGGTTGTACAAATCTGGGGTTTCTGCTGCTGATAGAACATAATAGACTTTGTTACCTACAACACAGCTTTTGAAATGCTGCTTCATCAAGTTCAAGTACATTTCTGTTAATCTTGAAACCATTTATTCTAGTCTGGAAATATGTCCATACATATGAGCAACCCTAATGAAAAGAAAAAAATAATTTCCACAGATAAATCATGCTAAGAAAACTAAAATAAAGTTATTGAAACAAACCAAAGCTTTTAACAATCAACGATCTTTCTCATTTTTCTTTCAGTTGCACACTGGCTCAAAATTATTTAGCTTTAAACTGCTCTGTTTACATCAGTTTTCCTCACTCCTTACAGCCATCCTGAACTTTGTCCTTTTACAGAGGCCCTGCCACCTGGGTTGAGGGGCTCAGCTGTGCCCTGTGCTGAGGGGTTGGGGCTGGCTGGAATCCCTGGCCTCCCCTCCCAGAGCCCACAGCCAGTGCCTGGGCACTGCCACCCAGCGTGATGTGGGGACACCACAGAGGCAGAAGGCAGCTCCTGCCTGCCTGCCTGGTGGCTCCCCAGTGATTTCTGCACTCATGACAAAAGCTCACCTGTGAAGACTGGGCATTGCCACACAAACAGGGATGAATTTCTGAACGGGCTGGCCCAACAGCAGATACCCATACTGCGACCAGGGCTCAGGGTATTACAGTCTCTACACCAAAGCATGATCTTCTATTTTACACTTTATCTTTGGGTAAGATTTTAAATGTATATGGTGGGATGTTACATTTTATCCCACCAATGTTTTCTTCTGTCAGAAGGTGATAGTATTGGTGAGCAGCTCACAGCAGCTCCAAACATGTGAAAGCACCTTTTCTGATGACAATATATTAATGAGATTATTTAATATGACAGATCAGGGACATCTTATCTGACTGATAAAAGACTGATTATATCTGCTCTAGACAATTTCTACTGAGAATTTTAAGATGATATTTTAGATAAGCCCATATATGAAAAAGCATTTACTTGTCTGTTCTAATGGAAAGTGAGCATGAGGGATCAATTACCCCTCGTAACAGTCTTTGAAGAATCTGCATCAACCCCCTCTTTCCATTATTCTAATTAATTAATAGTGTACCTTCTTAGAATTTATGTATATAACTATCAAGTCACACTGTATTTCAGTAGCATCTCAATATTTAGAGATGTGTAAAAAGAGAATAAAGACTTGAAGAATATTTAAGAGATTAATATTTTCTTTCCTTCGTAATGGTCACAGAATATGCAATAATGTTTATGGCAGAAAGCAATCAAAACACTTCTTGTTGTTTAACACAAAGCCTCAATAAGTAAACTAGATAAAATAATATAGCACTCAAAATATGGGTTGGTATTTGAGTTGAAATGCCACGACTTTGTTCTTTAAAATTCAGAAAAATCTCTTGGAACTCTTGTGTCCTCAATTTTCTGACTTTCTCAACCCTTACAAACTTTGTCTTGTGTCTCCTTTTGGGATAGCATTTAAACCCTTCATTTGCATTTAATTTTGGATCAGTTTTAACCTGTAAAATTCGCCAAATCTAAAGAAAATACAAGGAGAAGGAGTACCTAAGTATTCTATGGAGACCTGATCAGCACAATTCATACACAAAAAGGGGAAAAGTACAGAGAACCTGGACCCTCATTTAATCTTGACAGCATCAGTTTTGGAAACCACTGGATGACAATCTCTGCCACATGTGTGTCAATCTCCATCTTACAAGCAGCATGGCTACATAACTCAATGGCTGCAGCTGAGGACTGCTCTGGGCATTCTCTTTTCTCCAACACCTAAGAATGTTTCCTTAAGGAAAGAAAGGGAAGAAAGGTCTCAGGCATTATTTTGTATAGATAGCAAATATACAAAGAGGATATTTTAACTGCTCTCTAAAGGAGAGCTGAGTTACAACAACCAGCCCATTAGATATATTAATTAGAAAGATAATTTTGTTGCCAGCCTCTTTCTCCTCTATCATTTTCTGCCTCATTTATTCTAATTCTTGTATAAACAGTAGAGTCGAGAAATCTTGAGAAATGCTCAGAGACAGAAATTTTTTCACCTGTCCCCAAAAGAAAGAGTATCCTCCATGTTTCTCCCTGTGTCATACCACCCCTCCCCACTTCCCTGGAAGACATCTGTCTTTTGAACTCAGCTGAAGTTGAGAGCAGCTTGTCTATTAGGAGGGAAGGATAATATTCTTGGATATTTTTGTCACAGAGCTTATGACTGGGTATTTAGTAAAGTTACTAAAACATCATTAGTGAGAAGTGGTGAGGGGATTAGGCAAAGCATCCTCTGCAAAGACCAACATCAGTGGGGAAATATGTATCACAACACTTATTACAGAAATATGTACCCTAAAGTAAAAATAGAAAGACTTCGAGAGATGGAAAGTTCTTTCTACTTATTTTAAACAACTGTAATGCCATTCTGGATTTCTGTCCTCTTCGCACATAGGTGTGAAAGGAAATGCAGATTTCTCTCAAACTCAGACTGTTTGGATAGACATGTATTGATTGGAAAGCTCAGTCTCCAAACCAAGTATGATGGTAGTGCTGTTCCTTGCACCCTCAGCCTTTCTGCCAGTAATCCTGCAGACTCCCTGCTGGCCATCCCCGTGGCTGTGACTCCTGGCACACTACCTGCTGTCCACATCCTTCCAGCCTGGCTTTAGGATGGTCGCTGTCGGCAAACAGTTTCTGCATTCCCTAGGCAAGCTGGGAAACCTGTTTTGAAGGATCAGTCAAAAGAACATTGAAACACAATCAGTTACAGCAAATGGTAATTAGTAAGAGCAAAGGCACCTGAATAAAGCTTCAATTTCAGACAATTTCAAAGCAGTTGTATCTCCAAGGCGAAGAGCTGAGGAAGCAGCTGTACCCAAACACACAGTTCATAACCAGGGAAAGCATGAGGCCCTCCTCCCGTTCCTGCCCCTCTGCAAGCTTCTCTGCTAACACAAAGCTCACCTGATCACACGACAAACTGTGAGAGTAACAGGCAGGGAGACATGAACTGGCACGAGCAACCATGTAGGAGTACAAGCTGGCTGAAAGTGAAGAACATGTGACTGGAACCAGAGGCAGTAAAATGGAAGTGCAGAGGAGGATGAGGACAGAGTAAAAGGATGGAGAATGCGGGAGGTGAGTGCCTGATGACTTTGAATAGTTCGGCTGTCTCATGAAAACACAGCTATAAAATGATTCCTATGGTATGTTTCACTGCATCTTAGGTACGTTAATTCCAGACCTGTGGCATTTTAGACCTCAGGTACGTTTTGAAGCCCAGACATTTATCAATATTTGAAAATATTTCCTTTATTAATTTGTTTTGCACATGAAACATAAAAGGTGAACAGAATCACTTTTTACATTGTTTCACAGTTTTTTGCAAACATATGTTTGTTTGTTTGTCCTTGCCTGCTGANTTTTACATTGTTTCACAGTTTTTTACAAACATATTTCCCTCCATGCCTGCTGATTTTTCTTTTTTTTTTTGCAGTACCTACTGGCAAGGAATGACATAGCATGCAAATTTAATCTGTTGTTTGTTTGCTTGATAGCTACTTCTTCCCTAAGCTACCAGACAATTTGACCTGAGACACCATTACAGCCAAGGCCATCTACCCTCTTGAACTAGAGTGTCTTCAAGTCTGCCTTACCTATGATGTGACACCTGCAAGGAAACCAGAGAAATAAATTTTGGGGGCTGGCAAAAAAAAAATGCAAATCGAACATTCATTGGTTTCCTTCTCCCTAACTTATATCTTCATTGCTTGCTTCTCTTCATCTTACTCTAATTTCTTCTCTTCTTTATGTTTACATGCATTGAACATATGGAAATACTGACATAAAATAAAATTTGCTTGTTTCCCAGCATTTTCTTCAACCTATCTTCAACCTACATTAATACAGATGAAAACCTGATTTTTCCCTGTTGGACATTTAGAATCTTTTGATTTTGTTGTTTGCAGGAGATGCAACTCTTTCTGTGTACAGCAAAGCTAATGAAGGCATGAAATATTCATATTGCATCCCTAATTGTATGATAAAGTGGAACATGTGCTGTTATAGTTGAAAACCTCCACTCTAATTAGCAGTAGCCTAATAAATGCTTAAGTGAAACATAGAATGTTTAGTGCTACTCAGCTAAATATCTCGTTCCTCATTCAGTTGTATTAAACATGACAATAATAAGATAATTTAAAATAATACAAAATATATGTGCAAATATATATTCTTACTGTAAATTTCTAAATATTAACTAAGGGGTTCCTTCAGGGTTTTGTAATAAAAAATTGGCTTGTTCCATTATTACTTCTACTATATATTTATGGCTTTTAATTTTTCTTTATTTTTTCTTTTTTTTTAAGTGCTACTGTTTATTTTATCATCAGCTAGTATTATTTTCTGTATTATGGAAACAGATAATAAATAAATATATAATAAACAGTTGGAAAAGTCTATTTCATCTTTTAATTTACTCTGTAGCCCTAGAAAAATAATCCAAAATTTATCCTTTAAATCTAATCAAACAAAAAATTTTTGAACAAAGAATCTGAAACACCATAAAGTCTTCTCCTTTTCTTTTTCAAAAATCTCTGTTGAAAAATCATTATCTGGTTTCCAGGAAATATTTCTTCTGTAATAGATAGGAAGGCAAGGAGCAAAGTGACTCTCTGTTAATAACAGCTTCCATGGAAGAGCTAGTGGGGCCAAACTAAAAAAATGCTTATCCGTTTTCTCAAAGGTTACACGTGGATTCAGATGAAGAAAAACATTTTGTACAATGCAAAGATACTTCTAAATTTTAAATATCATAACTAGAGAGATGAAGGAAATTGTTTGAATGACCAAAACACCTTCAAACAAAATAAATAGAATAGATATACATTTATTCCCCCGTTGACTAATTTAACCACTACTGGAGAAACAACTGGGTAAAAATGTGCCTTTTGGCCAGGGTTTTCTACTTGTGTCTATTACAGTGATTATTTTCTCTTTCTCAAAAGTTGCTGATATCAACCCCTGAGACGTAATTTCAAACAAAATGGATCTGATATAACAGACAATAATATTATTTCTTCTCATTGTAGTGCCTCAGTGTAATTCATAAATATACAAGCTAATTGCCTCCTTTTATTGTTATTAAAACCAACAATAATGCTGATATTATGACGTGATAGAGGTAGTGTTTTGTCTTCTGTCATTATGGGACACATTTTTGCTGCATTATTAAGGGTTTATATGCTATTGTAACAAGTTAAATATTAGCACCCTTTGGACCCGTTGGTTGTTCCCTTTCCTTATTTATGCAATCCGAGTAAGTTGATTGACATTTAATATTGTCAATTTACTGACATTTCTTTCCATTTTGTTTCCCTTTTTCATGTACTGTGGACAAGTGTATCGCATTGTTGAATTATTTATTTAAAATCAGGAGTTGTTTGACATCAAAACGGTGTACCATTTTATCTCAGTGAACAAATAACAGATTGATGAGGAAGTTCATTTACGTAATGAACATTTAATCTCTACCTTTGTGAAATGCTTCAGGATTATTTTATCTAAAAATCACAGTGAGCATGACATAGATTTTTTTTTTATTTCTTTAAACCCTGGGTTGATTTCTGCGTCACTTGCAGATTATACTGAAAAAAAATATTGACTTTTCTCTCTCTAGAATCTCCTCAAGGTGCTTTCCCTCCTTCCTCTTCGTCACGCAGAACCTACACACCTATTAGATTTGCAGCTTTATGTACCATAAGTAAGAACTGAATTCCACTATAGGATAAAGCACTGAATTCAGTACACACAAAATCCTCAGTTACTTTATGATAGGTTGTTAATAGAGGTCATATTTTACTGAAGTGCCTTTTCAGTTATTTTTAGAATCAATAACAATATTTGGGTATTGCTACTCTGTTTAGTATTATGTTTTGTACCTTTATAAAATTTTGATGTCCCATAACAAGTAAAAAAAAAAAAAAAAATTATGAAAAGAATCTAGCACACAATAATCAAGTTGGAGCCACTAGGTGAGTTCTACTGACAGCCAAAACCAATATTCCTGTTATAATTCAAATTAATACCAATTCAGTGGCAGGTTTAACCAGATTAATAGGTCATGAATGAACAATATGATAAAGGGCCCTTAGATGTTTAATTGTTTAAAGGATCCCTAGTCCATCTGAAGCTAATGTTCACTGCAGAGGAGCAGGAAGATTAGGAGACAGACAGTATAAAAATGTATTTAAAATGTAGCCAGGAAATTACTGTATACCTCCCTAAGTTCTATGTGCAGACCAGTCTACAGATCTCTCAGAAGCCAGGAAAACCTCCCAGCTTTGTGTCATCAGCAAACTTGCTGAGGAGGCACTCTAACCATCCATCCAAGCCACTGATGAATAATTTCATGGTGTGCCCAGTACTGAACCCTGGGGGACACCACCAGTGAGAGGCCTCCAGCCAGACCCTGTGCCACTGACTACAAACCTCTGGGACCTGCTGTCCAAACCAGCTCCCAACCCATCCCACTGCCCACTCACACAGTCCACACTTCCCCAGTCTGTGTGTGACGATGTTGTGAGATTTGGTTCCTTCTAGTCAGATTTTCTAATTGCCATGACCATTCAAAGAGGATTCAGAGTGACTTTGCTGTGGTGTCCACCAACTCTCTCAGCACTCATGGGTGCATGTTGTCAGGGCCCATGGACTTGTGAGTGTCAGGTTTGCTCAGGTATTCTCTAATCCAGTCCTCCTTGGACAAGGGAAAATCTTCATTTCAATATTCCTTTAGCCTGGTCCCCTGGGTCAGACATTTCTGAGAGCTGGCTTTGTTAATGTGCAGTCATTCGGAATGATCTTCACAGGTTGGAGAGAGGGACTACAGCTTGTCTAGTTCTAAAGTTTATCTCTTTTTTAAAAAAAAATTCACCTGTTTTTAAGTGGTTCCCAGCTTTTTTTAATCAATAACATACTCTTACTCTTGAGCTGAAGAATTGACAGCTGCAATCACATAGCCCTCTGCATCTAGATGTGCATACAGGCACATATGCCCCAAATTCTATTATCAGACCACATTGTTTTGGAAAAACACCTATCCAGAAACTGATTCCTTCAGAAAGCTGTCTCCTTTTCATTATTCACTGTAGGAAGATATATGTTTTTGTCATCAATCTAACTGTCTTTGCTTTATCTAAAAGGATTCAGTGAGATTGCAACTCACACTGTTTCAGTTAACATGTAACTATTTGTTCCTTGCCTTCACAGTGGTTAGCTTTTGCAATTAGCCTAGCAGTGCCTAAAGAAGCACTTAAATAGAAAATAACCACAGCCAGATCTTCTGTCTAGAAATGTTCTACTTATCAGTACAAATTTTGCAGCAAAATGAAACATATATACTTCAAAATATAATTATAATATCATATGTTAATCCCAAATAAATCCATTTTTCTGAGAATGAATCAGTAAAATACAGTGAGGCTGTGTATTTTCACATGACATTTGCCCAGGCATTGACAGGGCATAAACTTTGTTTTAAAGACAAATTTCTAAATAACTGATAAACATCTAATATGTACTTAGCATGTGGTTAATAAATTATTATTTTAAAGACATGACTACAGAATTTGACAAGTAACTTTATCATTTGTAGTCATAGACAGCAAATGAATATAATACATTTTACTGAGGTGTTCATAATCATCCATGGCACATACCATATACACCTGTAACACACTTGAATCTTTTATTAATAATTAATGAATCCTAAATAAATTATGTATAAATTTACCTTTATTGTAAGGTACAACCCTGAGGCTGATGATAACCATGAAGAATCAAGTGTGAATCCTGCAACAGATTTTCCTCTGTTAATCCAAAATTTCTATTAAAAAAAAGGTTATTTAATTGCAAGTTAAGTAAAACAATTGTAAGCCTTTATTACTACAACGTCTCCCTCACAACTTGAAGATGATGATATTCCCATTTGCAGCCAGCTGCTTCCCTGAGGTTGCTGTGGTAGAAAATGTGCTTCTTTATGCGAGTGAACATTTATATGCAACAATAGCACCCTGGAAATGCCATACTGAGCTTAAATAACTCTGAATATCAATGTTTAGGAATCACAGTTGTACATTTTTACCATTT
Source organism: Daphoenositta chrysoptera (assembly GCA_013397915.1). Lineage (NCBI taxonomy): Eukaryota > Metazoa > Chordata > Aves > Passeriformes > Daphoenositta > Daphoenositta chrysoptera. Next base: position 527,494 of record VZRO01000199.1, on the reverse strand, counting down.
ATTCAGTAAAAGAATAGTGAATCAGATTGTTATGACTGAAGATGCTTCATTAAAAAAGGCTTCAAGGTTCTTTACCAAAATTTTATGTTTCTTGTTAAAAAAATAAATCACGGGTATATTAAAGAGTTTATTTCCTTCCTTCTGTGAGTGGTATCACCTGCCTTGACTGTCCTTCAGACTGAGTTTCCAGTGCCTGATTTTTCAGGTCCACCTGCCACCCCACAACTCATCCATTTAAAGAAATGAGGCACCTTGGTGTTACCTACCTGCTTCGCATTAAATCAGGATTCAGGATCCTGTCTCTTTTCCAGCAAAGGCCAACTTAGAACTCATTTTTCCTAACATTCTTGTGTACCTAAATTACAAAAACTTTCTCTGGTTCTTCTTAAACACAGTGCTATACCAGGGAAGAAGAATGGTATTCATCCAGAATCACCCTCAAGGCTTTTACCATGGTGATGGAAACCAGCTGCTCGACTCCTGAAGTCTCTGGAGGCAAGCATACTTATTTATTTAAAAGGTATCTAGATTGCAGAAGAGTCAGAAAGGCTGTTATAGCTGATCAAATAAAGCAAAAATGATTTGTTGAATAATTTATTTGACAAATGTGGACAAAATCTGGCAAATACATCGTTCATCAAATAGTGCTTGCACAACTAAATTGAAAAAAACAACCCTTAACAGTCATATGCCAACATATATAAAAATCTCTTTCTAGGTTATATTGAAAAGAACTTAAAAGAATTTCCTTGAAGGGACCAAGAGACAGGTTCACGTAATATGAACATTTAAGTTTATCAGTGCTATAATAAAATTCTATCTCAAAACCTCTAGGTAGGGAAAGCCCGTAAGTCCTATCTTTCATCACTATACCCCCTAAATAACTAGCTGCCTTCTATATTATTCCTAAACGAATTCATTTTTATCAGACCTAACCAGTCAGTATATATTTCACATTTAGGATCCACAGACAAGGCTTTCCATGTTTATTCATGTTGAGGAGCCTGTTCTTGGAACATAATTATGAATTGCCCTAGGGACAGAGTCCAAATATCTTGAGGCCTTCTGCTTTTATTCAGAGCTCAAGGGAAGGAAACGTGACCTCACTTACACAATAACTTATGGTTTAAGGATACAGGAGAGATATTTTTTTTTCTTTCTGGGGAGTTAAAGCACTTATATCCTACTTCTCAGGAAAGGATCTTTAACTACTCTTGACTTTGCCAGATTGAGAATGAAATAAATGAAAGCAAATCAACACAATAATTAGAATCACTCCTTAATCTTAGTTTTTGTCATTATGCATAGGCTGAAAAACTACCCTATAAAAGTTCAGACAAGGCCAGATGATGTGATCTGAGAAAGAAGCAGAAAGCAATCTGATGTGGAAATGCAAGCAGCAGCCACTTGTGCTTACATTTCTCTCTTCTTTTTCGTTCAACACTGTTATCCTCCCTCAGAAGTAAATCTATGACTGGTTAAGGTTGCTTCTTTGCCTGAACAGGTAAAACCAGTCTAGCTTTTCACTGTGGTGAAATTACATAGTTTCAGTTGACAATTCATCTTGAAAGTTGAAAGTTGCAGCTGAAAAACCTGTGTGCAAAATGTTTGTTAAGAGTGAACTAGATGTCTCAGGTATCTGATGGAGGGAACATTAAAAGCTATGAGTTTTTCTCATCCAAAAGTCAATAAAATGTTTTTACAGTTCATTGCTTCAGGTAGGGAAAGCTATTCTCTCCCTTTGTTTCAAGCAGCATGCCAGCCGTTAAAGTTGTTCCCTTTTTCCATGGGTTGAGATACAGGTACAACAACTTCACAGGGTTATTTCAAGACCTATGTAGTGTAAATTGTTTCATGTAAAAAGAATTCAGATTAATATCTCAGAATATTTAAAGGAATAAGTGACGTAATGGGTTACATTCAGCACAGGGCTCTTTTACCACAAGCAGCGCATGAAGGAGAGGAAGGAGTCCTGGAGCTGCCCACCTCATAGCAGACATCTGTACAGTCATCAGGAGGGAGAGCTTGCCATACTTATGGACACATCTGGTAGCAGATTTTCTTATGAAGGAATATATATCAGGCAATGACAGATCGCTTGCTGAAAGTAACCTCCTGAGCAATGTTTGGCTTCTCAACAGCTGTGTTTAGTTGAGGATTCCAGCTGAAGATAGCAACATTTGCAATCACTGGAGGCTGAAAACTAGGATTGAATGATTAACAGCTTTCTTTTATTACTCATCTGGATGACTAATATTAATTGCACTGAAGCAAATTTGCATACAGCCCAGGTTTACATAATGATTTGATATAGGTACAGTAAATATTTACCTTAAGGGACGATTGCAGGAAGTATAGATGTGTATTCTCTCCTTTCTTTCCCTCTTCCTATCATATTCTGTCCAGCTTTCCACACACATGCTGTATTTTTCAGTCCAATTTCCTCTCTTTCTAAGCTTTTATGAATGCTCAGAAAATACGCACTTCCAAAATAGGATGCCAGAAGCTCTAGCATCTGCTGCATTTCTAGTAACCATTCACTTCAATATCTAATGTGGCATAGACCAAGGGCAAGAGAAAGGGAAAAGAGTGAATACTCTTGCAGAGAAGGTCGATTTTTCATTTTCAATAATTAATCCAATGAATTTGTTCAAATAAATTATTTGCATTTCTTGTATTATGCTGCAAACTCCTAGAACCATGCATGAAATATTAAAACCCTGGAACGACAGCTGTAAAAAGTGAAACCACATATAAACACTTAAAAAAAAGACCCTGTAGCTCAGTCAAAACAAACAGACAAAAAAACAGGTTAAAAAAACCACCAAAAAACCCTGTAAAAACCCTTTTAAAGAAACACCAGAAGAAAAATCCTCTTCTTACTACCCCTTTAGCCAAACAGAGCTTTCTGCTCTGGACTCAAGACTGAAGATAACCCTATTATTTTGAGGACTGGGAAAAACAGTTCGCGTTTGGGGTTTTTTTGGTGCACTGAAAAGAGTCACATGCTTAATTGTTATTCATAATTGAAGTTCTTTCTATTCAGAATCAGGTGTTTTGTCTACAGAAGAGATAATTGCATTTCAAATGCCTGATCACACCAGTTAGACTACATGCACTTTTCACCTTACAGTCTTGCATACTTTTTGATGTGTGACTACCACTCTGATATACCAAAACAGTCCCAGATACAGATTATCTTGTGGTTTTGCCCTGTTTGGTCTGATTTTTACCCTAGGAAAAAAAACGTCTGACTAGCCTTTATCTGTGTCTGCATGGTAAATTGCAGGTAGTTGAAAAACAGTCAATGCAACGAAGGCCATCACAGCATCAATGTATTGCTGGTCCTGAAATAATATACCCTGAGAAGAACCAGAAATATGTGCTTAGTAAAGTAAAGTAAAACAGCTACATGATTTTTGGATTGATGTCACACGGCCCAGGTCCTGCTGGCTCAGAGGTTGCGTGAAATGAGAATCTGTCTGCCTACAATATCCCATGCAGAGGTGCATTTTCATTGACTTTTTCCTTACACTAACTTCAGTGAAATTTCCTCTATCACAGGCTTCAGTGGGCTGAAGCTTTCAGAGTATCTTGTTACCTTTTGTTTCTAGTTCCTCTAAAATCTGATTATAGTGCCAGCTCTTCTGTCATACCATAGACCATACTACTGTTTTACCACTTTTAATTCCAATCTAAATATTATTAAAGAAATGTTGTAGTATGTTTTAGTCGTGGCACTCCTTATGTGGCATATGTAGTCTCCATATGTATCTTTAAAATGGTTTGTTTTGACTAAAATATGTGTGTTTACACAACTATCACATGCCATTTTTACCTATAAAGCATAGCTCTTTAGCATGTCTATATCTTGCCATCTTTCCTCAGCCACCAATGCAAACTGTGGAAGTGATTTGGGACACAGGATAGGAACCTGCCTCTTTCAGACTCCTCATACCTAGCAAGACAACTTCAAATGGAGTGCTCTTTTTTCAGTAACTGAAGCACTCCAGCATTATTAATTTCTTTGGGGTTTAGGTTCTGTTTTCAGATTTCCAAAGTTCTCTTTTTCCTTAGCCACTGCCATGCCTCTTACTTTCAGAAGACATGTACATGGAAGGCATTTAATAGAATGGAAGGTCTCTTTAAGTGATGACACACCATTTCTGGGTTCAGTCTCTTTCATTTTGTGGTCTTGTAGCAGAGAGGAAATAAAAATAATAAACCTGCATCTATTACTGAGTATCTTAACAAGTTATGTGAGTTATCTTTTACTTATGCTAAGTGCTGTTTGTAAGCTTTTGCAACATGATCTAGTTTATCATGGTATAAGTACTTTTCTTTTAGATTTAGTTCTTGATTAACAAAATCTGTACCAGAAAAAAAAGCATCAAGGTATTTCAGAATAGCAAAATCTATCTATAACACTTTAGAGACTTTACTTGTGTTAATAAGTGTAGTCCTTTATTTCAAGTAATTTCATATTTTTGGGACATGAAAGTTATTGGATCCCATAATTTCTCCTGTAAATAGGAGACGAATGTAAAGCCACTAATTTTATAATTCATTTAAACATACAACATAAGCAGCTATCTGCTAAACCAAGCATCCTGATAAAGTATCTTATATTTACTCAGGCAATAATTTTCCAGATTCTGCCAGAGAAGAAAGTTTAAAAAGTCATGTTGCCATCAAGCACTTCCATGACTTTATATTTAGCTTTAGAGAAGAATGTGATGACATACTGGGTTCCAGATTGTGCTATTCCTCTGGACATTATTCTGAGTCTGACTGACAAAAAAGTTACCTGTTAGGATGTGTGGTCTAGCCTGAAATTCCTTTCTTTCAAAACCAAGAAATTGGTATAAGAATTGCTTTATTTCCAGGTCTTCCCCTGACATGGAACTGACCTGTTATTTGCTTTTGCAACATATATACCTCCTCTGTTTTCATTTCCTTCCCAACAATTTATGTATGAGTTTGGAATTTTTCTTCATTATGCATTTCTTACCACAGACGCTGATTTCTGCCACTTTAGTTTAATGTTTGTACAGGGATATTTGCAATGCAATTTTTTATATTAGAAATTAAAGCATTAAAAGGTTTAATTGCTGGAGTAACATCTGTAGGCTGGAGTCTTTGTTTCTGGAAAATTGATGATGTTTTAATAGGTTGGCACTATTGTGACTAAAGACTATGAGTTTAGGCAACACTTAGTAGAAATTAAGTAGAATTGGAGACAACATTACAGAGGAGCAATTATTCTTTAAACTTGTACTAAAATATTTTCAAGTCTTACACTTTGTTCTTAGTTTTTATAAAAACCCACAGTTTCCCATGTGACAGTAGAAGGCTGATCATCTGATGCTTGATTGTTTTGTTTTTACCAGTAGACAATGTAAATGTAAACCATTGCTTTTCACAGTATTTGTACGCCTTTCAATCCTAATAACAGAACTTAAGAGCTAGTGACTTGGACTAGAGTCAATAAAATAGTTACATCATCACTTCTCTGTACTCTACATTTCCAGATTATCAGACATTACAAGGAAGAGTTATTTTAGATCAGAGATGCTTAGTTAAAAGAACAAACTCCTTTCATGAACACTACAAACAAGCCCAACAGGTATTTTTTTCCAAATGTTTGAAAAAGAGCAGAATATGCACAGGACCCTGATTAAGGATAGTAGTTGTCCTCATGGGAGAAAGGATCAGTAGGAAGAGCCCTTAAAAACAGGTAATTATTGAGGGAAAATAATTTTAAGCACATCATAGGATGATGGGTGTTTTGTGTGTTTGTATATGTAAGAAAAGATAGATGTTTTAGAGGAAAGACAAATCCAGAAGACAAAAAAAGCAAAACCACTCTTTTTTTTGCAGGCCAGGTAATGTCAGGAGGCTTTCCTGAATTGTATCTGTGAGTTGGGTTTACAGAAATGGTTGGTCAGTACAGTGAGTTTACAGGAGTGCATAAAGAAGTGACATCTGTAAAGACTTAAGTATTTCCTGCTGACAAAGTGGAATATTGGTATAGCAAAGGAATGCTGCAAAGAGAAGGAATAAGCAAAGGAACTCCACTAAAATAAAGGAGTCTTTTTGCATAATTTTTATCACACCAATGGACATTGTAATATTTTCTGAGGGAGGGAGGTTAATTCAGGACAATTTAACAGCATTTGGTTCCTAAGATGTAATTAGTGGCATACTCATGCAATCAATTTCTCCACTGGAAAAGCTCTTCCCTGCTCTCTCTGACACCAGGGCAGGCTTGCACAGAATAACTGTCCTGATTTCAGCTGGGATAGAACTCATTTTCTTCTAAGTAGCTGGTACAGTGCTGTATTTTGGATTCAGTATGAAGATAATGTTGGTAACACATTGCTATTTTGGCAGTTGCTGAGTAGTGCTGATAATGAGTCAAGGATGTTTCATTGTCCCATGCTCTGCCAATGAGGACCTGCACAGGAAGGTGGGAGGGACCACGGCCAGGACAGGTGACCCAACCTGGCCAAAGGGATGTTCCACACCATAGAACAAACACCCTGCCCAGAATATAAACTGCAGGAGCAATCGTATTGTGCATCACCCATTTCTCTTGGGTTTTATTCCCATCTCTCTCTCTCTTTTTCATTGTAATTATTATCATTATTAGCATGTATTTTTAATTTAATTTTTAAACTGTTGTTATCTCAAGCCATAAATTTACTTTCCCCTTCCCCCAGTTCTCTTTTTCACTGAAGAGGACAGTGAGCAGCGAGTGAGTGGCTGCATGGTATTTAGTGCTGACCTGTGGTTAAACCATGACAACAACTTTTTGACACAGTTTGACATAGTAAAACCTGTATTGCTATGGATGTTTATGTGTCAAAATCATTAAATTGCTCTTGACTTTAAAACACCTGTCAAAAAAAAGCCAAAAGCCAATTAAAATCAACCCATGTCATCCAAGTCAGTATAGACCTGTGTAGAGTTTTCTCTGGTAAGGTAGAATGATTTCCTAAAATAACCTTGGCAAGGAAGGAAACACTTTCTATAAGTAATTCTTAAGAGTGAAGTTACACAAGACAGTAAGTCAATCACTATGAAAAGGTCCTGCTCCTTTCCTATTTTCATTTTCTTTCCTGTTTTTTTTTTCTTTTTTTTGCTTAACCAATTTAACTTAATACAACACCTATATGCTTTTGTTACAGGGTGTGAGAAGAGGGATTTTTTTTTTTTTACTGTTTTCATGACAAATGCCCTCATTGTTAAGCTCCAGAGACCATATAAGGGAAGAAGAATAGTGGACTGCAGAATGGAGAAGTGAAGATACCTGCTCTACCTTTCCTGTAGCTGCACCCTAAATATGTCTGTGGATATCGCCGACGTCTACTGGCAGTGCTGTGTGGACCTGGCACCGTGTATGTAATAAACCCTTGAACCCACTTACCTGAACAATCAATTATAAACATGTCTACTCCCCACCACATCACACATCCTCTAGAACATCTGGATATCAGTAATGTCATCCTCCTATATTCTCACTTTTAGTGAGAAAAAAGCTCTGATCCTCTCATTACACCATTTGCTTTGATGAGAGAGATGAAAATATGTCCTTCATTATGTGAGCTCATCCTGTTAATCACAGGCATCTTTCCAACTCCTCCTTAAGGATACACCATTTAAATAATTAGTCATGCTAGGGAATGGAGGAAGATGGTACTTTGGCAGACTATTAATAAGTCAGAAAAGTGCAGTCCTCAGTTGAGAAAACGGAAAGGTGGAGCAGAATGAAGAGCTCTGGCATATGTTTTCAAAAGTTTTTCACACATTTTCTTTGCAATCACAGTAAATACAATTCTGAAATTCGTTTGAGTAAAATAATGTTGCTTTTTTTTCCTGTAGGCTGATACAGCCACCTAGAACTTGACCTGACTCTCATGAAAAATCACAATTAACTTTAACTGGTGATGTAAACTGATTATAGATTTTGTCTTAATGCTGACACATCCAATTGCTTTTAGAAGAGACAGACTTTATAGACCCCTGAGCTTGAGTCTACGCTTACAGATGATGAGAAACAAGGATATGAGAGAATCTTATAAGGAGGTTAAAAGACATTTGAAGAAGACGGGAGAGAGGAAAGAAAATATACTCCAAGGGTGTGGTTTCGTCACTGGATTAAGGAGCTATAAAATTGGGCTGCTGCCACAAATAGTGTTCCTCCTCCCTTCCTGAGATCCCACACTTAGTACATCCACCAAGTCAGATCAGCTCTCTGACTCAGGTGAAAAACAAGGGATTTATTAATCTGCAGTCAGCTCTCTGCCACTTTGACTCACTGAGAAGCCACACAAATCCAGTGCTGATGCAAGTGATGATTGTGAAAACTACCCTTAAGGGATAGGATGGAGTTTCAGAAGACCAGAAACTCTTGACATTATTGTTCAATGCAAACAAATAGTGTGTTCCTCCTCACAGGAAAGGACCAGTTTGTTTCTCTGAGGTTTATAGTCTCATCTAACTAGTTGTAGTGATTTTAATTTCTTCTCTCCATTTTGAAAAAATTACATTGTGATTTGTTTTAATAGGTAGTTCATAAACCATATCTATTATTTTAAAGGATTTTGTTATGCTTTCCCACCTGCTGCTCATAGTTTACCAATTCTTAATAATTCAGAAGACACTCAGTTAACAATCTGAGATATTTATTCACACCCTCACCTTTCTTTATTGAGCCCTGGAATCTGTGATGTACCGGAATTTGTCTCAGTTGCTGAGTGTCACTCACAGTGTCAGGCCACAGAACAATTTTGCCAGCCTAGAGGAATCATGTGCAGGAGAAAGATGTCATACAAGTTCCTATGCTACCAACCTCCAGACAGCCAGGATAACACCTTTGGAAACCACTGAAACTTCCCAATGTATCAATGCCCATGAACTGAAAAAACATGAAAATTCCTTAATGGCCAATTTAAATTAAAAAATAGTCTATAATTACATTAATTAGTAATCTTGACCACTCTTCCGGGAGCTTTAATTAATTATGGATGCCAATAGGTTCAATGAGCTATTAGGGATGTCAATGACCAGCCCAGTTAAAGAATGCTTTATATGTTTGCCTATTTCTTTCTTTCTTAGTTTGACCAGCCTCTTCATTCTGTCCTACACAAAGAATTTGTGGTGAAAAGGCTTTGATAAAAGCATTTACTATTGGCTAAATGCTCTTGCTTAGTTACTAACTTATTTATGTGGGGAAATGGAACAAATCAGTCCTGAAGCACAGGGTAATGGCAGAGGAAGTAGACTGAATGAATTTCCCAGGTAACCAGGAGTCATGGAAGATGGTGTCTCAAGACCACTGTCACAGCAACTGAGCAAGCTCATGAAGCAGAGGATGTCACACTACTGTTGTGAAGACTTTTTATGGGTTAAGATATCCTTAATATAATTAACTGTAAAAATTCAGGTATTGCCTTGCTCTATGCAATATGCTACTAGACTTGTAAATCAGCTTATTACAAAAACTTTCCTTTTTTCTTTCATGTCTTTATTCAAGCAAATCTTCAGCTTTCTTCCATCTATCTAGGATTATGAAGAGGTTTTACGTATGGCTAAATATTTAAGGTTAACCTGAATGTTTCACTGCTTTTGTGACTTGAGAAAGGATCAGACTACAGAGCTGCACTAACGAGTCCATTCTGCTGATAATTCGTCTGAAATCTTCTCATCTCTGAACATTTTTTATCTGGTAGTGTCTTAAATCTTGAAGGACTCAGATCAGTAGTAATGCTTGTATAGATATAGTCACTTCTGGCATTTCCGACTTGCTTTATCTTGGCCACAGCATACAATAGAAACTCAAACCAATCTTAAAAGCACTTAAAAGCACTTCTTATGTCCCTAGACTTTCTACTGCTTTTTTGTTTTCCTCTCCAAGTCTGCCTCAGTGTTTTCTCTCTCAATCCCAAATAATTTGTGATCGGGAAAGGCTACAGAGACTATATTTTTTAATATGAGAATGAGTTTACAAAGTAGATTTAGTTTGTCATTACAGAAACAAACATTTCTTTAACTAGAGAAGTTGTTATTTCATAGTTACGTAGTTGTGAAATATTCAAAAAAGAAGAACAAGAAGCTCCAGCACAGCTTAAGGATATACTGCCTCACTTGGTTCATTAGCACAGAGTCTCTGCTTCCAGTGCAGCCATTTCAGGATAAGATTGGTGGACAATCTGTATTTTGTCCTCTTGAGTCACCCTTTCCATCCTGACTCTGTGAAAGCCTATGCTACAGGTTTGCCTTGCCTCAACATGTAACCATCCAAATGGAAGGTTTCTAAGTAAAACATACTGATACGAGACAACTGATATACATAAACCCTACATAAATGTAGATTTATGAATGTGTTCAAGGGTTCTCCAGAGTCTTATGGAGCCTCAGGTAGGCATTGCTGAATTCTGAGACACAAAACTCAAATACATTTATTTGTCTTGCAGTTCTTTTAGAACTTTTCCCCACTGAAAGTAATGGAAATTCACCAATTTTGTTGTCTGCTTGTATTTATTAATGCACACTGGTGGATTTAATTTATATTAGGATAGAATTTCTCTTCAGATATTTATAAAAATTTTAAACACTGCAGGCAAGGCAGATTTATAATAACGGGAAAATAATATTGTTTTCTGATAAGTTAAGAATAGATGACGAATTTATTCACATGGAATAAAATGGAAATTTTTTGCATCTTCTGGCAAACCAAGAAACTAAAATGTTACTGCAAAATAATTTATTTCACCTGAATCTGACAATTAAATCCTATTTTTATATTCTCTTTATTAAGTTAATATATCTTAATTACAAGACCAAACCCCACCCCAAGAAACCGTTTGGTATAAACACATAATAAATTCTAAAAAATAAGTGCTAAGTTTAAAAAATCTGGAAATTAAGTTACTAGTCTCCTATGGAAACATGGACTCTCACTTACTTAAAGTAACTGGTTGGGAGTCTTCCACAAAGATTTAAATGTAGATTAAAAAGATGAAGTTGATAGAGAACTCTGAGAACTAGAGAAAAAGGGAGATTTCATGGACCTTCCTGGCAGACTGGAGAGGTTTGCAGAGAGACCAGCTTCAACCTACCGATGAAACTTAAGGACATGTTTAAGATATATAGGACTGGATACCATCTAGCAAAGGTCCTTACCATCAGTCACTTCATCTTGTACTAGAATCTACTAGCTATTGCAGTTTTTGCTTTCCTTTCAGCCCTCTTTGATGTGTTTATGGATGATAAAGGGAGGGAGGCAAAGTGGATAGATGGATAAATTTATTATTCCTTATATTACATAAAAAACCAAAGAAAAATGCTGCAAAATATAAGCTCTTTCAAGACCAATAACTGAATGTCTTCAAGTATAGAGATGTTCCCAAGGCAGAGAGGTAAAGGCAGTGGCCAAAGATCTGCTTCATCATCTTAGTGTCACCTCTGTAGTCTTAGGCATGTGAGTGATCACTAAATACAATTAATTATTTAAGATTTTTTGTTAATAAACTGTATATTTGTTTAAGGAGCTCACTGAAGATGATAGAATAAGAGTTAAATTAAATCTATAGCAAGAGGACCATAACAAAACAGAATCATACACTACATTGACTATAACCCAGGATCACAGCAACTTAACGTGAGCAAGGGCTCTGACAACAATTGCAAAACAAAAAACCGCCAGAACTATCAAGTTGCTTATCTGTGATTCCTGAAAACAATTAAATTCCATACCCACTAAAGGCAATTTACCACTTACATATGAAATCAGTTTATGTGACTGGTTACATCATGATACATTTGCTTCACTCTACAGTTAGACTTGTCACAAACATTTTTACTTTCTCCCTATACACACTGAATGGAACTAAGGAAGTATTTCAATTATTAAGAATGATGAGTAATAAGCTACAGCTTATTTTCCCAGGTCATTTACCTCTTTTATGTGGGGATGAAGAAGAATTTTAATTTTGTCACTGTCATTACCAAGACAACAACAGAAGCACAGTAAGAAACTTGTCTGTATAATCAATCTGATGTTTTAATTTGCTTGGGTTGGCACATTTGACTCCAATGTATACCTTGAAATAAAACTAAAGCTGTATTATACAGGCATTGAATATCTCATTCTGATTAAGGTTGAAGCTCTGAGATTTTTTGTTTTTTTGTCCTGGAAAGTCTGTAACATATCCTAAAACTGTACACCATAAAGTAGTTTTAGAAGCAACATATTTATTTAAGAAATGCTTTAATGACTAGTAAAACTAAGCAAATTCTGAAAAGCTGTTTCAGTATCTAGCCCTATTATAAGAATTTAAGGCCAGTCTGTGGAATCTGATGGGATTCATCCCATGGTAGTGAGAGAGCTGGGTGAGGTTACTGTGAGACCTTTCTCAGTTATTTATCAATGGTATTGAAGATCTGCAGAGATCCCTGTCAACTGGAAGCTAGCAGATGTTATTCAGACTTCAAATAGGGCAAGAGAGAAGATCCTAGTAATTATAGGCCTGCCAGTGTCTGGTGCCTGGTAAAATTACAGAGAAGATTATTCTGTGAGTTATTGAAAAATGCATGAAAAGACAATGCAGTCGTCTGTCAAAGCCCACATGGTTTTATGGAGAGAAAGTCATGCCTTACTAACTGAGTATCCTATTATGACAAAGTTACCTGCCTTGTGGATGGAGGCAAGATAGTGGATGTGTTTTTGAATGCTGGGGTTTTTTTCATTTTAACAAAGCTTTTGACACTGTCTCTCACATATCCTCCAAGACAAAATGTCCAGCACACAGATAGACACATACACATCGTAATGAGTGAACAACTGGCTGAAGGGTTCAGCTAAAAGGGTTTGTAGTAAATGGAGTAATATCTGCCTAGTAGCCAGATATTAGTGGGATTCCACATGACTCAATTTTAGGGGCCCTTTTATTGTCTTCAATATTTTTATCGATGACCTGGACAGAGGAGTTGAGAGCACACTAAGTTTGCCAACAGTACAAAATTTGGATAAGCTGTTGATTACCTTCAAGAGAGATCTTGATGGACTAGAGCCCTGGGCAGGCACCAACCACATGAAATTGAACAAGGACACATGCCAGATTCTGCACCTGGAACAATGTGATCCTGGATGTATGCATAGAATAGGGGGACAAGGGGCTGGAGTGCAGAAAGGAATATGGGGGTTTTGCTTGACAGCAAACTCAATATGAGTCTACAATGTACCCTGGCAGACAAAAGGTCCAGTCATATCCTGGAGTGCATGAAGTACAGTATAGCTGAGCAGTGGAAAGGAGTGATTGTCCCACAATTCAGCATTGGTGCAGCCTCAAGTCTCCTCCTGATTGCAGTTTTGAGCCCCACAATATAAGAAGGATATAGAAATATTAGAATGTGTCCAGAGGAGAGCAACAAAGATCATAAAAGGACTAGAGGACAAGACTCAGAAGGAGTGGCTGAGGATATTTAGTATGTTCAGCTTAGAAAAGAGACTGACATTGGTGGCATTGCTGTCTACAACTTCACAATGAAGGTGAGTAGAGAACAAAGTGCTGATCTTTTATCTCTGGTGTCAGTTGAGGGATGCAAAGGAATGGCTTAAATAGCTCTATCATGGGGATACCTCCATTCACACTGGATATTAGGAATATGGAAGTTATTGAGAAGGTGGGTCAATCATTAGAACAATCTCCCCTGGTAAGAGTCCGTGGCCCAAAGTCTGTTGGTGTTCAAGATATGTGTTGCACAATATTCTTTGATATATGTTTTTACCTCTAGGTTTTTTGTATGGAATCAGGATTTGGACTTGATCTTCTTGAGTCCCTTCCAAATCAGGATAATCTATGATTCTGTTATTCTAATGAGAGCCCATACATTTCAAGAATTGGTCCTTGGCAATGTTTAATTGTCTGCTTTTCTTAGCAGATTTTGTGTTCTTGGATGCTGTTGATGTGGGCAAGACTGCATAGATTTTCTGATTCCCCTAGGGAAGGAAATCTTACTGTAAATATGCCACCCTCATGAAAGAAGGATTGAGACAGAGGATGAAATACAAAAGACTGAGGTTTTAATCTGGAAAGGGAGTGCATTTTCTTTCTAATAGGCAGAGAGAGAAGAAAGAACAACCTCATTGCCTGGTGAAAACAGCATCAAAAATATGGAAATTGGAAAGAGATTACTCTAGTTTTCAACTCTTTCTGACAGGTAATGTGGATTTATTTAATTGATCAGTTTCATTTACAGGATTATTAGTTACTTACAAGGATTAAACTCCTCCCACATGATGAATGAGCATTTAATGGTACAAAGAAATTTCATTAACCAATTACTAGCCCCATCCCAGGAAATTATATTGCTTATGCTCTATTACAGAGTCAAAAATTTTTTAGTCAGTGACAGCAGGAATCTTGAAAATTCTTGCTCAGTTGCAGGTAACAGACACTCAAATAACACAAGACTCATCTAGTCCAAGTCTTCACCAGTATGGTACATTAAATACTTCAGCAACATGTCCAGTCAAAATTTAAGCTTTAGAGAGAGATGGAATATCCCCAACTACTCTCAAGGGTCAGTTTCACAATCCGATAGGCAACAGGGCCTTGAAACACACAATTTACAGCACAGGATTTCTGATATGTACTCAGCTCAATACTGTAACTTTCCAGAAATTTGCTTGCATTTTTTACTTATGTTCAGGCCCATAATTCATTGCCTCTTTATGTTAAATAATCTGTATGTTGCATCATTTAAATTTTAATAGACTCTTTCCATGTTTCATCTTGATTATGATTTAAACATGCTAAATATATAATCTAGCTCTTTCAGTCTTTCCCCTATGTATCATTCCCTCTAGCTTTTTACCAGTTATGTGACTTTTTTACCATTTCCTTCAAATTTGTCAATATCCCTTACCAGTGGAGAGAAAACTAGTTGTAATGGTTTGGGTGTATGTTCTAAGCATTTACATATCAAATTATTATTAACTCATTGATCTAGGTGCAATGATTTTTGTCAGGAAAGGATGGCACAGTGGTTTAAATGCTAGCCTGGGCATCAAAAGATTTGGACTTATTTCTCTGAATAAACAGAGATATCCTCTGTAATTTTAGGCAAATCCTTTAGGGCCAAATGCCAATGAGGTCCTTAAGGCAGACCTTCACTGCACATTGCCAGGCAAGGAGATGAGCACTGAGCAGCCCATGTGGGCTCTCCACAGCCACTTAAGAGAGCTCCATGCTTGAGTTCTAGCTTCAGAAAAGTGTGGTATTTAGGCTAATTAACTGTGTTTCTATATCACTAATACACCTGTGCCAGGTGAATTAGCATAGCTGTCACCCTGTGTTAAGTCGGCTCTTTGCTTTGTTTGTTCTTTTCCATAATGTCCAGGACCATGCTCAGTGACCATGTTAGCCACGTATTTTAATGCTATTGCTGTCTCACTACATCCATGTGAATCTAATGTGTCAGTGTTCATGTGGTTTCAGAAATTGAGTATCTGATCCCCAATTAGATGTAAGGATATATGTCTAGTTTTTGCTACCAGCTTTGACCTTTAAATCACAGTGCTGTGAATAACACAAACTTGACCCATCTAAAAGATTGCTGCTACAAGGTTCACGTACTTAATGAAACCTTGGCCCCTATTCTCTAGGCATGCAGCTTGTCACATTCAATTGCCTGTTGAATGGGGGACTGGGGATGAAAATGGTGGCATAGGCTGTCGTTCAAGAGGAAACATGGAGAATAATAAATATCTGAAATCATGTTCCTTTGTACAACTGGGATTTCATTCAGGAAATACCACCTCATTCTATGTAGAATCCACAGTCCTGAATTCTTCTTTATGTAGGTATCTACAAGAATTATCTTAAACACATGTCCTTTCACAATTACAGCTAAGTAGTTAGAACACTCAGGAAAATAGAAACACAAGAAAGGGACCTTAACAGCATTCAACTTTAGACTTTTAAGTATGACTAAGATATCAGGCCAGTCACCTTAAGCTTCCTATATAATTATTGCAAAAAGACAAGCTCCTCCAGGGATTATTCAGAGCAGGAATTTAACTTTGAAAGACAAGTAAATTACATACCTAAAGTTACAAGAATTGAATAACCTGAGTAACCTTGAATAGGGATGCAATTGCTTGGTTGGAAGAGTTCCTAGTCAACAGTCTGTCAAATGCTTAATGTGAACCCAAGACCTCCTCTAGCCCCTTAAATGAAAAAATATTCATCATATCAGAGATGGGAGAGTACTGGTGGAGTTCATAGAACCATGCGACATGAGAATACTTCGAAGTCCAAGACCTAGGCTTTTAAAGGAGATCAGAAACTATGACAGCGTGCCACAGAAGCATCTCAGTCTATAAGCATTATAGCCAAACTAATAATGTGATTGAAGACAGAGTTCTGGTAGGTGAAGTGGGAGGTCATCAAGATCTCAGGAATTTGAATCATGAGAGTTACACAGGTTTAGGTCAGTGCTGCATTTACAGTTTTGGGACATGATTCCTTTCCTAGACATTCTTGATTAAAGAGGTAAAGCAGTTATAAACATTGTTGGCTGTTAAATTTATTTAAAACTGTATTTTATTTCAATATTTTGGTAATTAAGACATTTTTTCTGGAATCAATACATTTTACGTATTACATTACCTATGTTCTAACCCAAAATTCTGCTTTATTCTCTTCTTCCACTGTCCTTTTTTTTTTGGCTGGTAAGTTTGAACTCCCTCCTGCAGTTGTGGAAAATATTAGTTTTTAGTACTAGTTAAAGCACTCAGCTAGAAAGTACTGTCTACACAGAAGTGATCAAAGTTCAGTTTCCTTGGCAGTGAAAATGTTCCCACCATTAAAATAGAGGAGCCTAGAAGAGAGACAGGGTAGGAAGCAGAGCTGGTGCCTTGCAAGTATTTATATTAATTTCAAGTCAATCTGTATTATTTTTTAACACAGTAACTACTAGGAAAGTCTCTATTGGTTCTAGTTACTAATCTTTCTCTACCCAGAGGTTGCCTGTCTGTAAGATAAAAATGATAGTATATTCAAATAATTGTCTTAAAAGTATTTTCCTTGCAGAGATAAAATATATTTGAATGTTCTTGAGATTTTGAGATACTCCTGTATTATGGAATGAGGGACAATTAAGACCCTTCAAGAAATAATGGGAAGCCTAAAACTCCATGGTTTTATGTGCTGCTCTCTCTCAAACCAGAGTTAATTAACTTTCCACTTTTAATTTACTTTTCACACTCTTGTAGGTTTTCAAGATTATTCCTGCATGTTGCTCTCTCATTTTATGTATACACACAATCTATATGTGTGTACAGATGCAAACTCACTTATTTTCCATCTGTGATAAAGCATAATTTCCTGAACTGTTTTTTTTCTTTCTAGCTTATGTTTCCATGGGATCCCATCCCATTATTTTAATATATATATCTGAAACCGATCAAGAGATACTCATTTGTGAGTTTCATTAACATGACATTAATCCCCTTTCCAGTTCATTAACAAAGATGTTAACTACTGCAAGGCTTACATTGATTCCTTTCCATACTATTATTTGCTTCTTCCCATTCAATACAATGCCATTAACCACGAATATTCATTAACAGACCTTCAAAACACTTCTGTAATCCACATTTTACGTGTGTTGTTTAGAATTAAATTTAGAGTAAGAATATTTTACTTGTTTTGTTCTTTCTTATGCATTACTGAAACTTGCCAAACATCAAAGCCTTTCACATATTGCATTTGCTCTATCTTACGATATTTGTGCCACTTAGATAGGGTCAATTGTACAAAAGATGACTGTATCAGATCACAGAATCACAGAATGGTTGAGGTTGGAAGAGACCTCCGGATGTCCTCGTGTTCAACTCCCCTGCTCAAGAAAGGCCACCCAGGGCAAGTTGTCCAAGAACACGTAGAGACTAGTTTCTTAGTACCTGCAAGGACGGAGACTCCACAACTTCTGTGCCAGTGTTCAGTCAGTGCACAGTAAAAAAGTGTTTCCCTGTGTTCAGGCAAAATCTCCAAAGTTTCAATTTGTGCCTGCTGCCTCTTGTGCTGTCACTGGACACCACTGAAACGAGCCTGGCTCCATCTATACCTTGCCTGAGATATTCAGATACATTGGCAAGATCCCTCCTGAGCCTTCTCTAATGTAGGCTGAACAGTCCCAGATCTCTCTGCTTTTCTTCATATGAGAGATGCTCCAGTCCCTTCAACATCTTAATGACCCTTCACTGGACTCTTTCTAATACATCCATAAATCTCTTGCACTGGGTACTCCAGTACTGAACACTACTCCAGTTGTAGTCTCACCAGGATTGAATAAAGAGGAAAGATCATCCCCCTCCACTTGCTGGCAACACTCATCCTAATGTAGCTGAGGATGTTGTTAACCTTCTTTGCCAGAAGGCACATGGCTAGCTCACATTCAACTTGGTGAGCACCAAGGGCTCCCAGGCCTTCTCTGCAAAGCTCCTTCCCATCCTGTCAGCCTCACCTTGTACTAGTGCATAGGATTATTTCTCCAGCCTGGTGGGGTCCCCTCTGGATGGCAATACAACCTTCTGGCTATATTGGGCACTCCTTGCAGCAAACCTGTTCAGAGTTGTCCTCGTTCTGGCTAGGACAGTGTTAATTTTTGCAGTAGCCAGAGGGAGCATGGCTAGGATGAGGAGGTTATTCTCTACCACCTCACATCATTGCCAGGGACAGAGAAGGGGAAGGGCTCTCTTCTTGTTCAGGGTAGCATGTTGGGGGGAATGGTTGGGTATCATCAGGCTCTGCTGTTAGCTTTTGCATGTGAATAACTCGCCTCTCTCTTTTGTACACTTTTATTATTATTATTGCTGCTGTTACTTGTTTTCTTATTTAATTGCCATTTCCAGTAAATTGTTCTTATCTCAACCTGTGATCTTCAATTTGGGGCCTCCAATTCTCCTCTCCAGCCTGCTGAATAGGGTGAAGAGGTGGCAGGGAGTGGGCTCGTGGTCTGGAGTGGTTTC
Organism: Daphoenositta chrysoptera; assembly: GCA_013397915.1. Taxonomy (NCBI): domain Eukaryota; kingdom Metazoa; phylum Chordata; class Aves; order Passeriformes; genus Daphoenositta; species Daphoenositta chrysoptera. Next base: position 508,452 of record VZRO01000199.1, on the reverse strand, counting down.
AGGGGGAACGCTAAACTGGAGAATACCATTTCTAAACCAGGAGAAGGGTACACTCTGCTCCCTGATCCGTATTATTAATGATGTTGTTGAACAATGTTGGTACCAGTATTGCCCTGTTGGGTACAGCACTAGTTGCTGGCCTCCAAGTAGATTTTGCACCACTGATCACCACCCTCTGAGCCCAGCCGTTCAGTCATATTCCAACATACCTCACTGACTGCTCATCCAACTTCCAATTCTCTTGTCTTCTCTATGAGGATGATATGGAAGACAGTTTCAAAAGCCTTTCTGAAGTCTTGGAGCTGTCGATTTCTCCCCCCTTATCTACCAAGCTAGTCAGTACACTCAAGAAGTTTATCACATTGAAGAAGTACTTCTTCTTTGTGAACCCAGTGGATAAAAGCAAAACCAGCTCCTTCATCTAGTATTGGCTGGAAGATTGAAGCTGAAGCCAGGGAAATTTGAAATTAAAACATGTATGTAAACAGTGGTGGTGATCAGTTCCTGCAACATAGTACCAAGAATACAAGGTCCACATTCCAGTGTGTCAGCACCTAAGGGTAGTGGATGCCTATCTACAAAATATGTGGTATCCAGAAATAAGTGATTGACACTAAAGACAGATAACATACTTTGGTTGAAACAAGATGCTTCTTCAAGACACTTCTCCTGAAGATATGAGAAAAGTGAAAATGTCTGCTAGAAGAACTCAAATTAATGCATTAGCAGTTCTGACTAAACAATCACTGAATCATTTGAAAGAGCAATTTATAAATGTTACAACAGATTTTCAGAAGAATGTCAATCTGCTCCTGAAAAGATGCAGGGAACTATTCTTTATTAAAAAGACAGTCCACTTTTAAATGCAATCTCATCTCCCTACTGAGTCAAGCTATACCAAAAGTGCCTCTCTTTTCATACAGATGTCTAGACATCTGCTAATTCTCATTGCTTTGATGACAACTTATTCCATATGTGTCCCGTCTCAAAGAAATTACACTGCCTGAAACTCGCATTTCTCCAGCTTTCTATGTTTCAGATTGTGTGTTCACTCTTATTTTGAATCTAAATACCCCACTCCTTGCTTCTAACCTGTGAACTGTTTGAAATTCAAAAGACCAGTCGTCCTCCAACTTTTCAGTTTTAATGCTTTGATACCACTTTTTCCCTGCGCGTCTCTTGCACCTGTTTCAGCTGTATGACACTGCAGACAGAGCTATCTCTCTGTCAGCCTTTCTCTTCTGTCTGCACTGCCTTTCTCTCCTGCCCCCCTTCATTCCTGGTTTATTCACTGGCTTCTCAGCTCTCTTTCCTTTATTTGAGGTCTCTGTGTACTAGGCCTCTCCCCATCATTTTTTGGTTTACTCCTTCCTTTGAAATGGGGGGTTAGGAGGCTGGCAAGGTGTGTGTTTCAGAGCAGAGCAGTGGTGAGGCTGCAAATGCTGCTCTCGCCTGCTGAGCAGCAGATGGGGCCTCAGGAGGAGCTGATGGACAGGACAGCAAGAGGACCTGATCCTGTTGCCACTTTCACTTGTTTTGCCCAGGTGCCTTGATGTCTGTGAATGAACAGCTGGGGCTAAGAGGGAAAAGGATCCAGGAGAGGCAGCCGCCAGTTTGAGTGGATACCCTGGGGCAGTCTGACCACAGCAGTGTGACTCCTGGTCACACCCCTGCCCTTGTCCCCTGCTGTTTCTGTTGGCTGTATTTTCAAGCAGGGCAGGCCAGGAGTTGATGAACCCCCTGCTCTCCCCTTCCCTTCCCTCAACAAGCCAAACAACTTGCCTACTGAGTTTATTTATAAGTCAACCATTTTATAAAGGGATCTGCGTTTGTTTATGCAGTGACAACGAAGATGTAAAGTGAGCCACTGTTCTAAAAAGGCTTCCATGAAAGTTTCTCAGCATTGTTTGATGCCCTGGAGAGGTTTCTGGTGCTAACATGACTCCAACTCTCTGAGTAATGCTTTCCTTAACAATATTGCCAAGTGTTAATTAAAAAAGAAATGAGAGGTAGTTCTTTGACCTGATTGTAGTTCTGCATTAGAATTGTGTCTGCCAAGTGATTTTGAATTTTAAAGAAAAAAAAAAAGGATAAATCCTCTTGTGTTTTAAAAGCACACTCTAATTTTATATATTATGCATCATGCCCCAAAAATGTCTTGAAAAACAAAAAAAAAAAAAAAAGAAAAGGACAGGTATAACCCCTATGCCAATTAATCGTTTTCACTGGATATTAATTTGTGGACATCAACCTGTTTTAATTGACCTTTAGACATATGATTAGACTGGTAGTAAGCTCTGCTGACCAGAGCATATATAATTAGCAAATAGCAAGGTGAGGTAGAACTGGTTTAATCTCATTTCATCCCTGAGACTTTATCACCATTTGGCCTAGTTCCCTTTATCCAGAGATAACAGCTTTATTTGGCAGTGAATTAAAGAACCAAGTAGCTTTGCATTGTAATATAGGTCAAACAAAACCAGCACATTTGGTGTTGGGCTGCTTGACAAGCAAAATGCCTGGAGATTGTTGGGGGTGGGAATAAAACAGTTGCAAAAGGCTGTAGAAGATTTTCAGTCTTTAAATAGTGCAAAAAATGTCAAAGGTTTTAATTGGAGCCAGTCAGCAGGTCCAGTGGCAGTTCATTGTGCCATCGAGCTGGAAATCAAAGTTTAAATTCCAAACCAGCTGGCAGAGACTTGGAGCAATGTGAAGACCGGGAAGATCTGGCCTCTGTCCGGGAGATTTCCCCTCGTGATAATTTTAAATAAAGTCTCCTATTTGACTCAGGAGTAAAATCTGGATGAGAAGGAAAGTGAGCCTTGTTTCAACTCCTTCAGTTTCCACATGAGTGTAGCACTGGTAAGACTCGTGTGAAGAGAGAGGAAGATTATATCAGAGATCGTGTCCCCCTACTCAGATGATCTTTTCAATAAAAACTGCCTGTTTTCTCACCTAGAAAAATAATCGAAACACTAGGCTATTAGATCCTTACTGGTCATCCTGATTTGCCACACAACATATTCAGTAAACAGACCCAAATGGATTGAATAACTTATGTGATTTTGAAGATTTATAAAGTCATCTCTACCTGTGGGGTATAACTGTATTAACTCATTTGATGCCACACTAGGTTATTTCAGCATATGCTCAATCACATGAAACTAAAAATATCCCAGTGACTCATAAAGCACTTAGCAGGCTTTATTAGAATTTTTAGCAATATCATTTCTTTAAAAGTGGATGGATGCAGGTACTATTCATGAGCAACAGATAAGGTAAGGTGCTACAACTCCCACTCATGCAAACTTTTGCAGCCTTTATTGCACCAGTGACTGTCTGTACTCAGTAATCTGTCCCAGACAAGTCTGTTGCAAGTTTTGTTCAGGTTTTCTAAATATGACTGTTTACACACTGATCTGAAGAAGTGTGCCAAAAAATTAGGGAAAGAGGAACTGTAGGTAAAGTAGGTTTGGAGGACTTTTCCTTTTAATTTGGTTATTAGCGCAAATAAAATTACATTTCTTTCTGGTGTGGGGAGAGAGAGAAAGGGAAATAATAGTCCATCTTTGATCTGTTGCTGGGACAATCTCATTCTTGGGACTTATACCAATGACTGTTAAAAAGAACTATCCCTTACCCAAAGGGAAAGCACACTGTGCCTCCCCCCAGAAAACTTTTTGTAAAGAAATCTTCAGCTTGATAAGCAATGGGTTGATCGCTGACCCAGAGCTTTGCTAGGGAGAGTGGATCTTGGACATATGACTCTTCGGAGATTAGTCCTTTACTGACTGTCATCCAGAAAACAACTTTGTGGCCTTAGTTGGAGGGGATGCAGTGGACCCTTCACAGTCTTGAACACCTTCTGACACTTCATGGGTGTATATGGACACCAAGCCTAAACATGGGGTTAAATTACAAGCACTAGCCATATTGGTGATTCTGAGCTGGTGTGGGTAAACACTTTCCACATATTCACATGCTCTAAAGGAAGCAGTATCAGCATCCTAAATTTTATTTGGACAGCTAAATACTCACAGCTCTGCTGTGTCTGCATAAGCACAATCGATTATATGGATGGAGATTTGGTGGGGCAGGAGGTGGTCTCTAACTCCATTGAAGTAGCTGTGTAATGGAGTAAACAATGTTCTTCAATTACGCCATGGAGGCAGCTCGTGGTTGCATTGAAACTCCTTCAGACTAATTTAACAGAAAAAAAAGGGGGCAGAACTTAAAGCTGCCTTCATGCATCTATGCATGCTTTTAATAGAGAACTAGGCTACAAAAACTGACAGAACAGGAACAACAGAAACAAATTTAGGATGGAACTTTAATTTGCAATCACACTATTGAGGCTGCAAAATCAGAAAAAAACAGCTCTGAAATGCACCATAGTCAGACAGGAGTAGTAATGCCATTTTTGGAATTCAAGGAAACTTAGTTATTTTGATTTATTTTCCTGTTTCAAGAAATGAGGATATTTAATTTTTCCTCATCTGATATCTTAGTGACCTCTGATATAGTAGTGTAATCTTTGCTCCTATAGATATTAATAAAAAATTTTTTTGGATAAATGAAGATATTTTAAATTATTCTGGCAGGAATCTGAATATACAATAAGGCCAATAAAAGACATATTCTTTCAGATTTTGCTTCTATTATTTTTTCTGAGAATTGGGGAGAAAATGTGTGTAAGGAGCTTAATGCCTATTAGCTGCTGTGAAGATATTAATTATTTTATCACTAGATTTCAGAATTATGTTCTTCAATCTGAATAAGCAGATAGATTTAGGCAGATAGTTTTGATGCCATACATATAATCCAAGGGGTTTAGGGAGTTTCTTACACTGCCCTATGCAAATGCAGTATAAATGCAAACAGCATCAAACAGCACGTTTAGAAAAATGACACATGCACATGGTAGTAACAGATCTTAATGGGAATCTTTTTCCACAAAGTATCACATTTCTGGTTTATATGAAAATGTCATGTAGATAAACTTAAGATTTTGAAATCCTCAGTGACCAAAGAGAATCAAAGACAACTATGTCAGACTTGCCTTAAAGAGCTAAGAAATGTGTCTGATAATCTGAATCTCTAAGTACTTTCTCTTGGAGTCTATCAGATAATGAATGGAACTTCTGCAACAACTCAAAAATAAAATTTGAAATGTGGCTTTAAGAAGAAACATCAACATAACAAGAATAATTACATAACTATATCATCAGCATGAAAAGAAAGACTTGACTCTTCCAAACATATCTCCAATTTTTAACTTAAAATCATTTTGGACAAATTTTTGTCTCTCCCTTTTGCTAACATTCAGGTAAACAAAAGACATTTCCATGAACGATTCCAAGAAAATAATATCAGGCCTACAGATTTTAATCACAGAACAAAATACATTTCGTGACATGAGAACTACCTAAATTTAAGATGGGGTTCAACTTGCAGACTAAGAGACATAGAGCAAATCCGTACGCATCATGGCTCACTGGAGATGCCTTACAGCTTCACACTGCACTTCCAATTTCTACTCCTGAAAGTCCTTTAAGAACCAGATCATGAAGCTAATTCTTGAAATCTTTTGTGAAATGACATAGCCTTTAAAATGCACAAGTTTTCAAGATTGCTTGTGTAGAAAAAGTTGACTGGTTCTGTTTATCCTTCATTTTCATAGAATTAGTGAGTGTACAAGTAAGTTTTAGCCTCCTGCTTTGCACAGCAGGAGAGCAAGACAGGGATGTAACAAATCTACACTTCTGAATCCAGAGTTTGGTCCTGTAAATCTGCTCAGGGTGCAGATGTGGAGCTTCACACTCCAGGGCACAGAGTGGTCACCACTCCTCAGGGACACAGCCCCCACCCAGCCAGACACTGTGGTGTCCATGGTCTGCCGCCTGCCTTAGTTCCTTGCTCCTAAATNACTTCTGAATCCAGAGTTTGGTCCTGTAAATCTGCTCAGGGTGCAGATGTGGAGCTTCACACTCCAGGGCACAGAGTGGTCACCACTCCTCAGGGACACAGCCCCCACCCAGCCAGACACTGTGGTGTCCATGGTCTGCCGCCTGCCTTAGTTCCTTGCTCCTAAATCTGAAGCTCTGAACTGTCTCCAAAATAGGGTGGGGTCTCATTAGTGCAATTCACATCTACCTTTCTTTTTCACAGGAAGCTATGCATACAGATTTGTTTGCTATGATTCACCCTCAAAACACCATGAGTTTCTACACAATTATTCAGATGACTGAATAAAAAGCTTACTTTTATCAGGAAATAAATGTCATTTTACTTCAGTCAGGACATGAGAGGGAAAAGGTAAAGTGATATGACATAAAAGGAGTACAGCCATTTGATGAGAAATTTTGAAATAATACTGAAAGAAAGAAAGCGCAAAATAGGCCTTGTAATGAAATGTGTATTTAACTGGGTAAGATAAGGTTCATAAAGTCAAGGTTTTTAGAAATTTGCATGCCTTCTTTTTGGTGTTCAGCTAGCAAATCTTAAATTGGGCCCCGGAAAATATTTATTTTTTCAAAATTCTATGCAAAAGAATATTTACAATATTTCTTTAGTTCTGTAATACCCCAAATTGTCTCTAAACACCAGGGCTTCACAGATGGCCAAACTGTGCCCACACTACTAATGTATTTTGGCTGCAGGATGTCACTATGTGATTCCTAGATTTCTACACATATTTCTGAAGATGGCTTAATTTAAATCTTGTCAGGGAATTCAAAATAGAACCAAAAATAAAAGTTTGGTTTAGTTTGTCTTCTCAGAAAAACATCACAAAACAAAGAGAAGCTGAGAGTTTTGAATTCAGAGTCTAAGAGGAAGGAAAATGATTTTAGGTATATGGTTGTGTCAAATCTAGGGTATCCTGTCATTGCTGAGTGACTCTCCCTAGCAGCATTAATTTGACTCAGAACTGTGAGTGACACTTTTGTTCATGCTACTCAAATGTCTATCCAGAAAAAATTTTAAAAAGGAAAAAAATAAATAAAGGAAAAGGTTAAATAATAATATGGTGTATAAACAAGGCACTCATCTTTGCAGAAAAAGAAGATAATTGTTGACCTGAGTAGTTAATATTGCTCACTTTTTCCAGGTAAACCTTTACCATTTGCCATCCCTTTGATTATAAAGTTCACTGATTCCAACACCACTCTTGGTTGTGCTTCACTCTGCAATATGTCACATCATTTGAAGATGTTCAGCATAGATAATTAGCAGGTGACCTTTAAAGTTATCTCTAAAACTGTTCTAATTTATTTTAACAGAAAAAAGTAATAGTGCATGTGTAAGCCATCCATGCATCAAACCCAGTCATCTAAAGTAAATTCCAGTTCACCTTTAAGTATCAAAAGATTTAAGACTATTTACAGGTTGGATTTACTAATATTTAGAGAAAAAATATAGTTTAGCAAATCCTGTCTGAAGTTACAAATCACATAATACAATGTTTGCTTTCTAAATGTCACATTGAAGGAAGCTTCTCTGGCGGATGAGAGCACAGTATGATGGTTAAACCCATTTTCTTAAGAATCCTTGAGAACCAAGATAGAAAAAAGTGGTGCAGCAGATTCATTCTCAAGTTTAAAGCACACATTTTTGTAAATGAGTGTTTGCCTTCCCTTTAACCACAACTTTTGACATGAGTAAATGTCCTGAAAAATTATTTATTTGGATTGCACTGCACATGTTCTCTTCATTATTTAAGATCCACAACATGCTGAGGAAAATAAATTTGCTTTGAATATCTGTTCTTTTGTAAGTTTTTGATTATATATATTTTTCACTTCAGCAACTTGTACTATAACCACAAAATTAATGTAATAACCAGTAGCTTCTGTAAAAAATAAAAATTAAAAAAAAAATCAGTGTATTCTTACTCTTTTATTTTCATACATGTTGAAATAGCCATCATACATATACAAATACTCAAAGACACGAACTTGTTTTTATAAACCCTAAGCAGATCCGCAGTAACATTTATCATGCCTACATCTTAATTATTAAAGACCCAAAGTGAGTTTGAATATCTTAGGCTGAAAGACATATTTTTTCATGTAAGACAGTTTATGTACTTTAAAATTAGGGAAGATACAGGATGTTGTAAATCAGCACAGTGTTTGCTAATAAAATTGTTTTTATAAAGGTAGGTCCTGTGCCAGAGTAGAACAAAGAAAATTAAATTATCTATGACCCTTATTAATGCCACCTGGATCTAATATCTTCTGCTTTTTTTGCACTTACCTGAATTTCAGATAAGAAGATGAAGCAGTTTTGTATAGCTGTGATACAAAGAAGTAGATAACTACTCTGATCTGTTCTGACTGCTGCTGAAGACACAATACTTGTGTTACTTGCCCAGAAGCAGCAAGTTTCTATGTTACCGGGAGGGCACCTCTGTTAGGTTTTGATTCCCTCAACCTTCATTCTGAAAGACAGATTAAAACATGATTGAAATATCATCTGTGTAAGATGTGAAGTACTTGCTTCACAAACACTGGAAGTCCTGATAGTTTGTGGAAAATATAAACATATACTCATTTATGGGAACAGCCATAGCTGTCTGAGATTTCCTGCAAAATTTAGATAATTTTATACAACTCTTTCTAGATAATGATGATGATGATGATGATTCTCTGTAATATCTTGGCCTCCATGATATACAACAGACAGAACAACCTATCAGTATTATTTTTTACCAAGTTATCCTTCCTTATTGATCTGTTTGATAGGAGACATCCAGGAAAACAAATTTCCTGGCCCTACTAACTGCTAATAATGTACTAGTTGAGAGTGCAATAGAGCAACACACTAACAAGGTTTCTGCTGGGATTTCTTCAACGGCTGTGCTTACTTTAAGTACTGGGCTTTAGTAAATATGTAAGAAAAAGTATGTGTTGCACATAGAGCTGATGTTTGGGTACTTAATATTCACTAAATTGTACTTTCCACTTTACTGTCTTAGCTGGATGCCTTGATGTAATATAAACTTGTGAAAAATAAGAAAAAATACTCCAAAACAGTACTCTAAGATTTAGGTAAAGTGTATTCAAATGTCTCAGACCAATCCTCCCACTATGCCAGTGATGTCACCCGTAATTTCCTTTTGGAGAACCGACATTTCTGGTTCACAAAGTGCCAAAGACATTCTCAGTCCTACACAAGTTCTAAAATACATGAGACCAATGTAAGCAGTAAGAATAATACCTGTAAAAACAAATGAGAAGGATTTTAATGAAAACCTCTGCATACATTTCAGCATCTAAGAGCCTTCCTAGGAATTAAATTTGCAAAACAAATTCTCTATACTCAGTTTTCAGAAGAGTTAATTATCAACTAGGAGACCAATGTCTCACCACATGCAAAATGCAAGGAAAGTTAGAAAACAATATTTATATTTAAGATTAAATATCATAGCTCATTATAATGTGGCTATATTCTGTGGAAGTAACAATTTGCAGTGCTCTTTTTCAGCTATATAAATATCAGCTGCCTTTTGCAGTTTTGGTCCTTTTCTGTTTAACAAAAAGAACAAATTTCATCACAGCAGTTCAGAAAGATATTTGTATTTTACTTCATGCTGTATATTTTCAGCTTAAGACCTCAAGAACAGTAGTGACAAATCAAACCTGGAGGCCTGTTTAGTATTAGGGTCTTGCATCTATGAGTGAGTCTAACAATGGATACTGAAGAAAAACAAAAAATGGCACAAGTACACAGAATGAGACTATTCCTTTTATGCTCCAGACAGCAATGGTTTAAGAGCTTCCTGAGCTGGTTATTGCCTGCAGGCCATCATCTTTAGCTGACACCAGCTGACACCATTCTTACCATGAATTGGTTTATTGTTTTTCCAAATCTTCCTATATTTTTCGCCTTATATCTTAGTTTTCACCTCATCCTGTGGCAAGAAAAATCATAATTCCATTATAAATTGAATGAAAAAAAATTAATTGTATTAAAATTTTCAGCATCATGGTATTTTTAGATGCACTTAATACTGAATGGGAAATGGTGAATACTTATTTCCTATTCATTCTTTCATTTTATAGTCTCAGTCATATTTTTACTAAGTAGAAAAGTTCTAGTTTGACTTCCATTCACAGGAAAGCTTCTCATATATTTCCAAAATATATGAGAAGTTGGTTATTTTTAGTTAAGAAAATTGCTTGTAAAAATAATTTCAGCCTGACTTCCTAAGAGTTTGCATTTAACTTATCTCTTCTTCATTACGTTTTTAATACTGACACAATTTATAATTTCTAAACAGTGTTCTTCTTTCTGGTATCATCTGTTGGAGTGCCAATAAACTCCACCAATCTATGTATTTGTTTCTTTACATTTTTGTAAAAATGGTGTTTTAATTTTTTTTCAGTCAGGGTTATGCATGAACACTTAACAATTGATGTGTCAATTGTAAGCAGGCTAAGTTTCAGCTGCTACTTAGAATGTCTTTGTAATTAGCATTCTCATTTTAATCTCATTGCTTTACTCGAAGGTAGACAATGAAGTGTGCATTTTTGTATGTCTCCTTTGATCCAACCAAGATGATGAACTTTACACTTACTATGAGAAAATGGTTCTTTAACAGCTACATATAGAACAGCACTGCCTAGAATAAACCCAAAGATTACTTCTGTTCTTACATGCTTTCTAAGCATTTTCTCCAAGTAACTGATTTTTGTTTTTTCAAAAGATATCCTCTGCACTATGCCACTTAATTATATTTATCTTGTTTACTTGGGTAAATGACCAACCTGGGGAACCAAATTTACTATTGCTGTTCTTTTACAGCTTCACTAATCCCCTTTGGCATTTTGAAGTCATAACTGCTTTAGGAATGATATTGTTGGCTTTTTAAATCTATGAACACTTCCTATTTGGACATGGAAGTTCAATTGATCTAAACTGGAGGGTACAATTTGACTGTATAAACCTATTTACTTTAATTAAATTATCCTTTTTTTCAGTACATATTGTTCACTAGAATGGTACAAAAAAAGGAGATGTATGTTCATGTCAACTGACTTACAAAGTATATGGGACTTTCCCTATCAGAGAAATCCCAGCCTGGATTGCAGCATGCATAATTACCTTGAAGGTCCTCTTTCTGATGTATCTCCAGACAAAGCTGCCTTCTGGCACTTAAAGAACCTGGGAAGAGTAGCTCTGAGGCCATGCTTCTCCACTCAATGAAATTCTCATGGAGGTGGTTCAAAGGCCAGGGCAAGTAGAAGAAGCTCTTCAACCATGATGTCTGGGAGAAGACACATATTGTTGTACTCTAAAACACCAACCACGACACACTGAGTATCCGTGTGCTATAACAAGGGGTTTGACTCTTTGCTCCTGTATTTAATAAATTGCAAACAAATGCAATTAGGCTATAATTGGATCAAACGTACACTTTCGATATTTCACACAGTTCTTTGGAATACCTTTATGTACAGGGGGTCCAAAGATATTTTTGCTGTGCATATGGAAAAATAAAGCTCATTCTGTCTTACAATCGATAAGAAAATTTTACAAAATCCATTCTAAATGGATTTTGTAAAAATCCATATGTTAAAAGGTTGCTTTATGGAGGACAGAAAGAAGAATCTCCTGGTCATCAGTAGAAACAGAAATTAAAGTAGTTAATAGTTAATTATAATAATAATAGAAGTTAACAAATAGAAATAAGAAAAGCTAATAATAGAAATAGTTTTTTTCTTCCTTTGCAATTTTTCAGACACATGGAATAGATTCTAGCATTCTTATTCTAGCCAATAATATGCTGTAGCAAAATGTTTTAAGAAAGTGAAGGCCAAAAAATCTGCTGAGTGTTCTTACCATTATTATTATTGTTATTATTATTATTATTAGGATTACATCTTTTACAGTCTCTTATGAGTGTCTGCATCAGTCCTGGACAGGCTAAAGCATGTGAGTCATAGTGCAGACGTGATTTTCAAACTAATTTTTTTAATTGTTTGTATAGTTTCTGCTCCTCACTGACTACATTTTGTTCATACTTTTGCGAAGCAGCAGCTGCCCACTGTTGCAAGGCCTAATTTCAAAGCAGAGGCACACGGGCTGAGCACTGGAATGCTGGTGTGGCTGCTGGGTGCTCCAGCCAGAATTCTAGCTATTTACTGACAGCTGAGGTGACTAGGAGTCCACCCCACATAAAAGGGGTCCTCTCATATTTCTTAGAGAAGATAATTTAGTGTGTATGTGCACATGTCTTTAATGATTCTCTTCTGAAAAAAAGAGAACTTTTGTTGGGTCAGACAGTGTGCAGACTGCACAAATGTATAATTTATGAGTAGTGTTCAGAATGGCTTTTGGGAAATACACAGGCAAACATGTTCCAGACCCTTAGGAGCTTACATGTCTAATAGCAGACCTGACAAAACCAGTGGGAGCTGCAAACAATAGATGGAGAAATGAAAAAACAGACAAATGTAGCTTTCAAGATCAAAGGTAAATTAGATAGTTTATCATATGGGTTCTTCCAAAATATTTCTTCACTCTGCTAAGTAATCCATTCCAAGCCAGTGGCATTTCTTCCTATTGCCAAAACCCTTGGAATTGCTTTCACAAACGTCTCAGGTTTTCGGTCTCTTACATGCACTAAGAGACTCCTCCCTCCCACACATGCCTTTCCACACTCTCCACCCCACTCTGGACTTCACATCCCTTAAAGATAAACTCTTTGTGTCTCTCCAGGTATATGAAGGGCTTGTATCCCATTAGTTTAAAAAAAAATGCCACTCTGAAGAACATTCATACCTGATCTCGGCGAATTTGGATGTTCAAGGCCACGTTAGATGGGACTTTGAGCCACCTGGTTCAGTTGAAGGTATGAATGCCCATGGCAGGGGAGTTGGACTAGGTGATCTTTAAAGTCTCTTTCAACTCCAGCCATTCTATTATTAAAAATATGTACAAAGAGTACATCGCTTTTATTGCAGAGTAATGAGGCTATGACACTTAATTACCATGATGAAGGTTCAGGAGGGCTGAACCTTCAAAGATCTAATTTTCTACTAAAATTAACAATACTTGTAATTATAATTTAAACTGAGCCTGACCATGTCAATGGTAAAATTGTATAGACTATTGGTAAACCTTTAAAATGTGTAGACATGGTTTAGATCCAGTAGAATACAGAATACTGTTTTCATAATAAAGAGTTACTATTTTATGGAAAATGATAAAACTATGTCTAATATTAACTCTAGTGATGTGTCTTCAAATATTAGTAACCACTCAGAAGGCTTACAATATCATCAAAGCATCATTAAGAACTTTGCAATAAAAATGCAGTGCTTCTAAACTCCACAAAACATCTGAAAATAAAGGACACTTCCCATAGTAGTTTATCCAGAGCTTCGAGAACAGGCTTCAAGATACTGTAGAATTCAGCTACTAATTTCTATTAAAGGTAATTAAATAACAGCAACATCCAAAAACTGTTCTTCATCTTACCTTCACTTTTGGTGTAACACAAATAATTTATATTTTTTTAAATTTAGGCCTCAATAGGCCTTCTATAGACATCCCTCAGACAAAATTGCATTAAGTGCAGCTGTCTCTGCTATGTTTTCTGGGAAATACTGCAATGGAGAAAATGGCTATTGGTTTTGTGCTGACAAATTATTGATCACACCTGTCTTATGAATCACTTCACACTATGGATTTTTGCTGAGACCAGTAAAGGAACAGCCTCAAGCCCTCTGTGCCATGTATATACTGACAACACTCTCACATTCAAATTTATGTGCATGCCAGTAATGACCACAAGGAGAAAACAAAATCTTAAAAAGACAATTTTGTAAGCAGGTGGTTTAAACAAAGGAAATTAGAAAATAATTTTAAAATGCCTAAAAATATACAGATTTTTAGCCAGCCATTCAAAAAGAGAGAATGAGATGAGTGCCCAGAACGTGCAGAGTACTTTTAAAGAGATAGCTTTGGATTAAAGACAAATGAAAAGAGTGGTACTAATATATCATTTTTTATTTCAACAGAAACACTTTAATTTTCAAAATCTTTTTCTTGGAAATGGGCATGAATAGAAATAGTTGGATATAGATATCCACAGATAGAAATGGGATAGAAATAGTTTGGATATGGATAGAAATAGTTTGCAGCTGTCTCAGCACTGAACAATTGGACAGGTAGGCTGTTAATCCCCCTCTCCTAAGACTCAGGTCAGAAAAAACACAGAACCTAGTCTAATTTATGCTCTTGTCTTCCTGCAAACCCTCGACGGCCAAACAGCACAGAAAGAAAGTCATTGGCTGCCCCACAGGTTCTGCTACACCTGGGGTTCTCAAGGTAAGGACACTGATATTCTGACTACTGTCTGTGCAGGTTTATGAGGGGACACTTCCTTCACATTCTCCTCCATCTTCTCATTCAAACAACAGCTTTTAAAATTTAGCTTATAATTCATCCTATAAAACAATACCACTTGTCAAACTGTTGTATTGTAGAAATGATGAGCTTGGGCCTTCCTTTTATGAAGCCACATTTTAAATTGTTTATAACCTTACCCAGTTTTGACTGTTTATGCTGAACATTTCAGTGATGGGAAATTTTACCAAAACTATTCCAGTTATTTCTCACAACATCATTCAAGAAAGAAAGTGTTGCCAGTTTCTCCTAGGCAATAAAGCAATATCTATTTAGTTCAGGAGAGGCATCTGGAATTGAGGTAAAAGGAAGACAATGTAAGATAAATTTTTCCTTGCAACCCTACTGATTTCTTGCTAAAGACCTATCAATACTTCTTTATTTCCAGAGAGAGAAGCAATGACCTCACACGTGGGAGACAGCCGCTTTGTACATTTGAATTCTGTTCAAGAATACACTCAAAAGCACTCAACTTTGCATCTCTTGAAAGTCTCACTTCATACAAGCTTCCTTCTACTAACTCTCAGAACTGTCTGCATGAACATGAAGGACTAAAATGAATGGGGAGATGACTGTCAGCAACCAAACTATAGGAAACTATTGGTGCTTCTCCTGAGATTTCATTTCTTCTCTCCGTTTGGTGTTTGGCCCTCCTGATCTAGAGAATCACCATAAACAGGGTTAGACTCAAATTAAGAAAGACCAGATATGATCAAAAGAAAAGGAAGGATATTCAGCTACAGGGAGGGTGTTGGAGACTGATGGAAAAAGGGTGAGGCAGTCAAATCAATTGTGCAGAAAGCTGAGTGATGGGAACAGAACAAGAAAAGTATGTGGAAGGTTCAGAAGAAGATATCAGAAGGGAAATGGGATCGTGTAAAGATGAAGTCAGAGCCAAAACAAAAAAGAAAAGGTCAGGAGCAGAGAGGACTGGAAATCCCAGGGAACAAGGAAATTGCATTCTATATTATCTGTAGGAGTTTGATCTCCTCCAGCAAATCACCCAGCTAACAGAGCAGGGAGGGGATACACAGCAAAGACCTGGAAGTATGCTGGAAAATAATTTTTGGAACTGGAGAGCAACAGAATTAAGCTCACCAAGAATTTTACTTGGTTATATGAACATGTTTGTTATGACTCAAACTTCAAAAAACATCTTGTATTTTCTGCAAGATTTTTTGCCCAATTTAGTCTTCTGGGGTTTTCCATTTTTTACCATGGTATGTTAATTTCATTTTTTGGGAAAGTGAATAGTATAACACATTCATTTTTTTCTTTCCTCCATGTCCGCTGCCTCTTTTGAACAGTTCCTTGTACTTACTGCTTATAATGAGATTTCAGATGGTTCAAATTGGCTAAGACTGTTTAACATGGATATGATTAAAGCTTTATGTAAACCTACCCCGTTTATGAAGTTTCTTAGTGACTTGCACACAATTGTTGAAATTTGGTGAATATTGAGAGTTATTTTATGGTGAAATTTTACTCTCCCATGATATTATTAAATTAGTATTTGGCTTCAAAAGAAATGACATGATATCACATGTACAAGATGACAAGCCTTGAGTAGAAATAGCTGTGTAGGAGGTTCTCTTTTAAATGTGAATGTACTAGTCCCACCCCACCAAAACTACAGATATCTGGATAATTTTTTGTTATGTTATGCAATATTCTTTCAAACTATAGACATTTAAAAATCAGTTTCATACACAACTCTTAAGTAAATACATGTAACATCATCCTGCAAAGAGAAACTCTGTAAAAAATTATTTAAAATCCATATCCTATGTAAGGAAGTTTACCTGGAGGCATTCTTCTACCTTTTACTAAATATAGGCTATACAAAGGTGGTGTTAAGGTGCACATATCCTTGACATGCTTGAACCTTTAAGAGGGTCCAAAGCTACTTATCATTTCTAACTTTGCAACCCTATTTTAATGCTACTTCCTTTAACTTTTTTTCTGACTCCCAGGACTTTCAGAAAGCAAATAGACTACCTATGTGTAAGAGATTTTAGATAAGGCTGCAACTGTCTTCATTCTTTGCATTTTTTGGTCTGCATTTCCTGCTAATCTGATTTGAATAAGCCAATTACATTGAAATTTGGTCCATGGTCATGCAAATAAGTTAATGAGTGGGGATCTCTCTGTTCTGTGGATTTAAGTGGGGAGTAAAACTGGTCTACATTTGGTTGTACTAGGGGTCTGCACAGGATACTGGGGTCATGCTATGTGCTCTTTTCTGAGGCTCCATTTGCACTACGTTGGAGGAAGATTTCAAGAAGATAGGACATCCAAAGAAAATAAAGAAAGCCTTTAAAAAGTACTGAAATGCTGAAAGTATAGGCTGAATTTTATTGCCTAGGTGCAGGCTGCAAACATGAAGTTTAAGCACTCATTTAATATATGAGACGTTCTATAAAAATGCCTGGGAAATTATCACTGACAGCTTGATGAAAATATTCCCAAATGCCCATTGTGTACAGTATAAAACTGATCGAAAGTAGTACTATAAGAAGTATTTTATTTAACTGTAAGATCTCTTTATCAGTAACATCATGTGCACAATTAAGCTTGATGCACACTAACCAAGAACTCCAGAAAAAAATTATTTATTTTTCAAAGTCGTGGAACTTTCTGATACTCTTTAAGTGTTAGTGACCTTAAGACTGAATAATTTTTCGGCAACCACTTCTTCACCCACTGGCACTGACAGCAGTTTAACTTTTTGTGTGCTGTTACACTTTACTCACAGCTGTGTAGTGGTTCCAGATGAAGTCAAACAATTGAGATTTCTTCAGTGAATTATATTCCAGGCAAAGAACAACAATCCCTATTCTCCCTGAAGGAAACATTCCTGAGACAACACCACTGTAGTGTTCTGTGTGCAAATGCTGAATTCCAGAATTAGACTGTAAACAATAGAGATGTGGGCTGAATGGAGAGACTTGCCAAATTTGCTGAGGTAAGGGTTGCTAGAAACAAACAGCAGTAAATATAAATGCCTTGGTATGTGCACACCTACAACAACAATTATCCACTCCCTCCCAAGTTTAGCAGGTTGAGTTCCCACATTATAATGCTCTTAGTTTTGGGAGAAAGCCAGGTATCAAATTCTGTTCTAGAGAGGAAAGAAAGAGACTAAACCACTTAGTGTCTGAGATACTGCATTAAAAATGGTACAGTGTCATTTTATATAAAGATACACAGCCAAATGTTACACTACACAAACTTGGTCTAATCTTCCTTTTCTTTCACAGGCAAAGCATACAATTGCAACTACCTACATAGACATGAAGGGTGTTGGAATGAGCAGTTTTCAGAGTAAAATCATGGCCACACTGAAAGAAGATATGAATTTTATTTTAAAAAAAAAATGTTTTGAGGAGAGTACAGATAATCATTATCCTAGAAAACTTCAGAAATAATATATATACCAGAAAAATAGATTTTTTTAAAGAACAGTTATTTAACATTCAGTTATTTTAACATATCTAAATGGTTGTATTAATGCACCCAAAATAAGATGACTATAACATGACTTTTATGGTGTCATGACAAAACCAGTTCTTCTCTCTTATCCTACAAAATTATGAAATTAGAGGGGAAAAAAATCAATAAACTCTTGCAACACTTAATTTTAATCCCTGGAAATATGATCACTTTCTTTTATTTCTAAATGAAAACAGATTCTAAGCCTCCAACCTTGATGAAAATTCTTTTCAAATTTCCTTTTGGCAGTTATGAAGTACCCTAGAAAATGAGTGATTACAAAACAAGCGTGTTTTACATAGGAGGCTTTCTGACACCATAGTGACAGCAATAACACAAACCTCAAAGTAAGTAGATCATTGTTTATTTTCTCCCTCAGTTTCCTATTTGTGTTCCTTGTGGGGAATTTATGTCATTAAAAGCAGAGAAAGGCATAAGAGGCATAAGAACACTAGTGGGAATTTTTATTGTATATCCTTTTCAATAAACATTAAAATTACTTTTACCTAAATAATTTTTTGCCTAAATAGCTTTTTTGTTCCTCTTTCTATCTGGTGTCTCTTTTTTTTCCCCTGAACGCTTAATTTTCAGTCTCTTACACACATGTTTTGTGATAGCAACAAATCAAGTTTTCAAGAGATCCAAACCCAGTGCCTGAGCTGTTATACACAAAGCCAGAAGCTCCTGGTGTGAGCTCACAGCATTTATATACAAATGCACATTAGGAGTCCACCCAGCAAAGTATCTGTCTCTCCAAATAACTGTGACAAGTAACACTAGCCTTTGAATCAGGACTCTGCTTTCTGTTAAGTATATTTTTATGTGGTAGGAAAATGATCTCAAGATCTTAGGGGAAAAAAAAAAATAGACGCTACTGTACTCAGACCTCACAAGGAGATCAAGGCCAAAGAAGACGACATTTGATCCTGCACATACTTTTCCCAAACTTCCCATGGCCTTCTGCTGCAGGAAGTACTCATATTCAAATCAGCAGGACTTCACACATGCTTAAAGACAGGCATGTGCACAATGGCTTTCTGAGCTTGAGGCCATCCTTCAAATTTTTATTAAATAAGAGAAGCTTGTAATCTGATGTTAAACAGTGGGCCAGACCTCAAGAACTGCTCAGCTTTTACTCAGTGATTCTGTTTGACTGACAACCTCAGGGTTTGGCAAGCTGGGTTTTTCCAAAAAAACTTCCTGTACAGTATGTCAAAGCTGGTATGTCCCCTGGTTCCACTAAGATGACGACCCTGAAGGCAAGAGCAGTAAATCAGTTGCAGATTAGAGCCAGGTTCACTTATTTGACATACCAAAGCTGTTCCTAATATAAATGGCTGGGAAAAATGCATACAGTATGACAGAACTTAATAAAGTTCTTCCTCAGTGACAATAAGTGCAACACAAATTTATCAGTAACACAAGGTGTGCAATACCCTCACTGTATTACTGTTCAACTTTAAATACCCATAACCCACAAAATTACCAAACAGCATATCCATTCTTTTTTTGTTTTTTCTTTTTTCTTGCTTTCTTTTCTTTTCTTTCTTTTTCTTTCTTTATTTTCTTTTTTCTCTTTCTTATCTTTCTTTCTTTCTTGTATTTTTTTAAATGTGATAAGAAAACTTTTTCCAATGTGCAACTTGTTGCTCATGTTTATGACTGAAGGCATGCTTAATTAAAGTCAATGTCAAGAATAACTAACGTTCTTTAGCACTTTGGAGACCAGAAAATATAATTCTATCAAGATATGAAATATACAATTATTTGTGTACGTACTTGGTAAGGTAGCTTGTGCTTCCACCCACCTTTTTCCCCTATTCTGCTATTAGTTTCAAAATCAATTTAAAGTGCTTTCTGCATCTGAATAAATTGTACTAGATCTGTCCTTTGAATAATGCATAGCTTCCTACTGAAACTAAAACTCTTTATTTAAATCGTGGAATGAAAAAAAACAAAAGCACTTTAAGTGGGTAGAGGCTGTCCTGCAAATTGCTGGAACAAATTTCTTACCCTGATATATATATATTTCCAGCTCTTTGGCCAATACTTTGCATTGCCATTACCATACAGACACCTAAGACTTCCCATGCCCCTACTTCCTAGAGTCTTCCCACAATGGGAACACCTGCTCTGATCAGGCAGGCTCTGTTTTGAATTCATTCTCCAGTTCACTTCTATGTGAGCAAGACTGTACCTCACAACACTACTTAAACTCACGTGCATTCTGTGCGCCTGTCTCCTTCACCGAAACAAATAACAAAGGTACATAGCACACCTCACTTGGATGTAGTAATTCCAAAACCTTAAGCGGGCCAGGCTGTGGAAAGGAGAAGAAAAAAAAAAAAAGACAAATATTTCATCTGTTCGGACTAAATATGTGGGTTCTTAGAGGAATGTTTCCTCTTGCTTGAGGAAACTTCATCTTCGAGAAATCCCCCAGCTTGTAGTTTCAAATCAAGAACTTAGAAAAGACATCTCAAATTCTTGTGCTAAAAAACCCCCAACTGAACAACAACAAAAAAGACCTCCCTACATATCATACATGACTAGGTCCAACCCCTTGGACACCCCCTTTTCCTCCCCTTTCTTCCTGCTCCACAGGGGATGCAGTGCCTGGGACCTCTCCCCTCTGTGGCTGATCTGGCAGGATTACATAGCAAATGGAGGAGGATATAGGAGCACCACAAACACTTGCCTTCTCTGAAAATTTGAATAGACCCTAGGAGGCTTATTTCCCTGTGAGCGAATTGCAATCAGATCTCAGTTTCATAATCCAAATAAAAGCTTACATAACAGCCATGCAGTCTGAGGTGGTGGACTGAGGTCTTACAGTAAGGGGACATGTAATGTTATCTTATCAAGAGATTAGCACAGAAATTTCTCCTCCTGCCCTCACCCTTTATTTGCAATAAGGTCACCAACTATGAAAACCTTTCAATGGTTACAACTTCAAGCAAAACAATCATTTCACATTTCTTAACTAATGAACTGTACTACTCTCCTTTTTCTCTCCCCCTTCTCAGATATGCAATGACATCAGGAGATTACGTTTAGTTTAAACAAGTCAGGGAGATACAAACATTCCTGAAAATATATTAATTCTTTCCTGCTCAACAGATTAGTAGCATTTGATTTGACATGACTATAAGTTTACACACTTCAAAGAATTTTTAAAGTAATACCTTCTAAAAAAGGAAGGAATAAAAAAATGTTCTTGCACATTCTGCATGACTAAGTGATGGATTGGTTTTTTTGGTATTCACAATCTGTTTTCATGCCTTGGTGCTAACAGTCGTGAACAAAAATCAACTCCAGTATTGTAGCATTAATGGGGAACAGTCTGGCCTCCACCTAACCCTGAAGATAATTATGCTAAAACAATAGTGATGAGCATTCAGCTAACTAGCTATAACAAGGAGAGACTGCTGCTGCCATTCATCAAAAAGGCCATTTGGATAATGAGGAGAGATGGCTACTGACATATTTCAGCAGGGGAGGCCATCCTGCTGGGAGTTTCTTTCAAAATGCCAAATTCTATCCATTTAAAAAGCAAACATCGTGCTCTCTTTGGTTTGTCTGGTGATCTGAGGAGCAGAGACATAAGTCATATAGTAGAGTCCAAGTTGGAATAAAGAGCTGGAAGAGATACTGAAGGAGAAAAAAATGCTGTAGTGTATGTATCATTGTAATCGTCAGTCTCCTGAAAGGACTAATCCTAATTATGAGCAACATGACTGCTATCAGTCAGGACGAGCAAATCCCTTGCTTTCTGTAAGAAGCTACTAATCTGATTATTGATTTACAATTCTGCTGATTAGTTGAAGAATGTGCATCTCAAGGAATCTGAATATCCTGACTGGACAGACAGTAAACCAGATGTTTAGAAGGAGTGTTCTGCTTTAAATAAATAAATAGCAGACAAATAATACAGTTTCCAAACAGACTAGCAACTATTGTGTGAATAAAACAGAATAAACATTAACCATTTTGTCTGGTTTTGTAAGTAGTGTCTAACACGACAGCCACTTCATCACAGCAGAGATCACAGATCATTTTCTAAAATAACACCAAGAAGGAAGATAAAATAACAATGGAACTTTCAAGCAAAAATCAGTACAAACATGTTGTACTGTCTTGTGTTTCCTGTCTGAAGACAATTTCTCCCATTTAAAACTGGTATTTGCTCTGATGTTGAGGAAATGTATTTTAATTTGTCTGTGAAAAATATGGAAAAAAAGATTTTTTTCATATGAAAAAGGGAGCAAAGGAAATGTATGTTCTATTTTTCAGTGACTTGCCTCAACAGAGGTGCTTTCCAGAATAACAAGCAAGAACCACATTCAAAATTTCTCCAGTGCCATCCATTGTCAGCTGCTGAAGAGGGGGGAAATCTCAAAGAGCACAGCTTCAGCCCCTCTGCTGCTAGGATGTCAGGGTCCTCTCTCTCACTGACTCTTCACACAAAGCAGAATATACTTACTTCCTTAAAAACCTCACTAACAAATCCATTACTTCATGGCAAAGAAGATGTTAAGATAACAGGTGAAAAAAAAAAAAAACCACTTGGAGGAGAAGGAAATTCAGTGGGATGTTTCTAAAAGAAAACATGAGCCCAGTGAAACTAATCTCTATAAGATTCTTCTACAGTCTGTAGAAGGGAAGAAGCTCCTCCACTGAAGTTATTCAGGACTTTGGCAACTGTTTCTGGAAGGATCTGTCTTTCTCCACAGAATATATGAGACTTACAGAACTTGGCTTCAGTAGGCTGAAATTCATCTCTTGTCATAATCTGTGCAATGGCCCCACTCAAAAATGACTGTGTTAAGGAAGCATCTATTCTCTTCCATTTCCCAAGAGTCAATTTCAGAGGAGCATTTTGGGATGCCAGAACTTACAGCTGAAAATTAGAAAACCTTCCGAGGCAAAATTTTTTTTTGGATTGTGCTGGACCACAGTGTCAAAAAGGGTTTGTATTCCTCATCAACAATTCAAGTAAGCACGTTTTTCCAGTAATGATAAAGTGAGTCATAGAATCATAGAATACCCTGAGTTGGAAGGGACCCAGAGGGATCATCAAAATTTAGCTCCTGACCTGCATAGGACCAGCCCATGAATCACATCTTTTAAGCCATTACACTGTTGTCGTGGGTTGGAGTATGACATGTAAACTTAAGGAGCAACCAATAATTCTAAAATCTAAAAAACTTATCATACATGTAACTATGTTTCTGTTGCTTTAATTGCACTCTGTCACAGAGCTGTGTGTTTCTACTGAACTTTCTCTGCTCATGCTGAAGTCATTGCAAGAGTCTGATCATAATGTACCTGGTTTCTTTGAGGTGCCTGAAGTCAGAACACCAGAGCTTGCTGAGAACCAGAAGACAGCAGATTAATAATGTTGCACCTTGGGTAAAAACTGCTTATTGAAACCAGTTACAAACACACAGACTTCTTTTGGCACAGCATGGGCTTTGCTATGTCCATTTCTCAGTTGATGAACTCTGCGAAAGACAAGCTGTTAAAAGTGTTTACATTGTGTATTCCTCGTACTGATCTATGATTTCTTAGTGTATGTGAAAAATGAAGATATAGAGTAGGAAAGATTATTTGCCTTTCTTTGTGCCATACATGATCATGACTAATTTGATACTAGAACTGGAATCAAAGGAGCTTAGTAAAAGGTTCCGTATCTAATTCTTTCCCACATTCAGTCTTACCTTGATCTCTGAAACGCTTTCATTCTCTCCTTAGGGCGTGAATACTTGCTATTATAAAATTTACATGTCTGTATTTTTGTAGGAGAGGCAAATAAAGGCAAAAATTCTCAACAAACTTCCACAGTGAAGACAGGTAATTTCATATTTCTATGGGAAAATAAGACTCACCACAGCTATGTGTAAGTTGTCACAGAAGTAGATATTGTCTCAAAACCCAGGCATGCAGTATAGTTCTGCTTTAATAAAGTTAACTGTCTCTAATATTTGGAGCCAGTAACAATAACTTTTCTACTGCAATCATGGCCTTTTGGACTTTATAACATTCAAATACAAAACTAACAAACCCCTCACATTTCTCTTTGCACTAATGACAGAAAAACAGGGTGGTGCCATGTTGGCAGCACTGCTGGATTGCACTGATCTCTGTCATTTTTGGCAAATAATGAATCAGCTTGGCCCCTCTAAAGATCTCATGTGAGGTTAGAGATATGCTATTAGTGTAGATCTGAAAAATACTGCTGTGGTGTTTACAGACAGCCCTTGCTCAGATTATTCTATTTGAAGTCAATTAGAAGACTCCTCTGATCTTACTGGCATGGGTTCTCACAGCAAACACTAGACAGTTGTTATCACTAACACTGGAGAATGCAGCTACCCCGGGAGAATGCAAAGGCTCCTTTTAGGAGCTATTCACTATCTCTGTTGATGCTCATTGGATATATTTCTGGTTTGCAAAGTCAGATCAGAATGATTGCCCCTAACCATTATGCAGACAAGCAAAGGTTGTCAAGTACCTGCCAGTTTTCACAGTACAATTCACATATCTGCTGGGCATTGTGGTTCCACACAGTGTTATTCATTTCCAGTATACTTTCTGGAACACTAACAGTGCCCAACACACCACTGCTTTGAAGAAAGCACCAACTCAAGCACAGAAAGAAAATTTAGGTCAGTATGATTTTTTTTTTAATTCATTTTTATTTTGCTTTTTCCGTTGCCTTTCATTGCTCCCACAACCTCAATTATGAACTGTTCGCTGTCCACTTTGGTGATATTGAAAAAACACCTAACTGTAAAGTTTTCCCATATACTAGTCTTCCAAACCAAAACCAGGTTGCATGCACATATTTGCATCTCTCTGTCTCGCCTATATAAACACAATAAAATATAATATGTAAAGTCACCACATCTGGCACATGCTTGACAGACAGAAGAGGACAATATTAAGATCTTCCATACTAGAGCACAGGGGAAAAGTACGTGCAAGGGAAATCTGAAAGTATTCTGAAGTAAAGGTGTTATCCTCTGTTTTGCCTTTTCTGTGTATTTTGTTCAATGAGATTTCTCAGTCATGCTGCTCCTGTTCAAAGCATTTCCCATCAAATCCTAAAGCCCACCTCCCCCACTCAAGGGAATGTCTCTAGCTACAAAGCTTCAACAGGAGATGCACACCTGATGTCACTTTTATTACTTCTGAAAGCGTTGTGCAACATGAGGTCAGGTTTGCATTCATTTTCTCATTTTCTTTAGCGATATTGTAAGTTACAGCACTTTCCTTGTATATTCACTATTCACTTTGCTCTTCAAATCAGCACCTCTGTTGAATATAGCCCTTTCTTTCCAGTTTTGCCTTCTGTTCCTGAGCTCAGAAAAGACTTCTCAGTGAGCAGCATGATCCATGCTATGGAATCCTGATCTCAAGGCATTTTGCCAAATATAAAGAGCAAAATTAAAGGGATCAGAGGCGGAGAAGAAAAGGATTTCCAGGTTTTGTAAACTAGATATTGGACTCTTAGAGCTGTCAACTTTGCATCATTTGCATTCTGATTTTATGAAATTAAAAACAGAGGTTGATTTCAGTCTTAATTCAGTTTCCCTTTATAAGGCTAAGATTTATATCCATGATATCTTCTTTCTGACTTTTTAAGAACATGCTGTTATGTTTCTTGTACAAAACCCCTCTTTCCTAAATTGCTGTGCTCTGAGAGATCAGATAGTACACCATGATGTACAGTTCTTTCTACACACCACCAGATATCTCTGAGGAATAACACTGCGACATCAGCCTGGTGTTTGAACATTAACACAGAAGCAATAAAGTTAGTAACAAATCCTGTTAGCTATAGAGCCCAAATTTTTTCACTGATTTTTATGAGCCAACAAAGCTGTATAATTCCTGTCTCAAGTACACATGCACACACATGTGCTGACATCTAGCATACAATTTACTACTTCAGATAAAGCATTTTTAAAATAGAATTTTGTCTATTGTGATACCAGTCTCAACATCTTGTGTGATTACTGATAGATAAATTACTTGCTTTATTGGTACATCCTTTAATATACTGAGTGACTTTCTTTAATTTCAGAAAATGTTCTGCATCTGCTTTCCAAAATTATCTCTCTGCCTTGGTTTCCTCTATCACTGAAGATTTCTGGGAATATGAACCAGCACTATAACTTGCATCGTGAAGCAAGAATGGACTTTTGATTCAAAAATTCAAATGGAATTTTGAAACTGATCTAACATGACACACAAATTCATGAAGCATTCCACATGTTTTGACCATTCCCACGGCAGTGGGGTGGGAAGTAGATAATCTTTAAGGTCACTTCCAATGCAGGCCATTCTATTATTCCATTCTGTTTATTTCCTATTTAGCAAACATTTCAAAATTTTGTTTTTAATTTTAGAAGTCTTTCTGGAAACAAGGAATATCTTTCCACTTGCAGACTGTACGGTCTACTTCTAAAGTATCATGTTCAGACAGATGTCTGTTCATCTGGCTCTGGAGACATGCATGAGCAATGAGATACTTATAATGACTTATTTTGCTAGAGAATTAATTCAACAGGAAAGCAAACTTTTTATCTTGCAGTGGACTATTTTAACGGTTCACTAAAAATTTAAAACACTGATGTTTTTAAGACTAATGAGGCATTTGCTTTCCCATGTATTTATGCTTCTGATTGCTGTTAAACTTACTATGTTATTAACTTTAAATAGCAATGAATAAAAAGCAAATATTTAATTTATACTTACATTCACCATCAAAAATGAAGTGCAGTTATGGGTAAAACATGTCAAATCTATCTTCAACATTTTATAGCAATACAATAAAACTTAACCTCCTACCCAGAACGTATCACTTTCTTGACAAATAAAAATATGCTAAACTTTACAAGACAACCCTGTGAATTTGAATTCCTGGTCAGACTATGTATAACAGATAAATACTGTATCTCCCAAACCAGAATAGAAAACAATCCACTTATCTACTTTTACTCTCGCTTCCATATCTTTTTTTATTCTGTACGACAAATTAATATATCCTTTGATTTATAGTATACAAGAAAATATTTCGTCACCTATCACTCCTTTTGCAGACAGTTCATATATTTGGGAACATAACAGGATTTGAAAAAAAAAAATAAAAGAATAAAAATGTGAGTTAAAATACTGTTTTTTTAAAAAAAACCTAAAATCCTGAATGAATAAAACAAATTTAGTCAGACCACTGTCTTCCTAACTCTGCAAGCAGACTGAAAAGAAAGTTATGGGGAACTTTACTCATAGAATTAACTTTGGAGCTTAGTTATGGTGATTGAAATACTTCTACTGCTAATTACTTTGCTAATTGTTCCAGAATAAAGCAAAAGAAGGGGGAAAAAGGTGCTTATTTTACAATTCTTAACTATTTGTAATTCTTTCCTTGCTGAAAAACTAGAAAGCATCTTTTGCAATGGCTAATTTCAAATCTTTTATCAAGTCATAATGGCATAGCCAACAGAGTTTTGCAGCTGCACTGATGCTCCCAGGTGTGCATAGAGCTTATGAATCCATCTATGAAGTTAGAACGGTGCGTTAGAATCCTGTGCTGGTTTTGAAGGACATTTTTGTTCACTAATTGCACTAGCACTTACATCAGCCAAGATGTGCCTGTCTGTTTGGAGACAGTCTACAGTCCAGCATGCTCCAGACTGAACACGCTATCAAAAAATATGTTTGCCTTTTCACTGGAAATCCCATTAAATAACTCAAATATCTTTCTCTCATTTAATCCTTTTGGATTTTTTTTTTCTTTCTCTTTATTCAGTTCAGTAAAAACAGAGAATTTCATCACAGAAGCCAAGGCAGCATTTCAACCAGGGAACACACAGGGTCCCTCCCACCCCACTGAGATGTCTGCCCTCTCCTTATTTGTGCTGATTTGTATCCAACAGAGCATATAACCAACTTCACCAGTTGATTCCTCTGCTGAGACTGTTTTCCTGAACTGCTAGGAAAAAGATCATCAGGGAAGAGAGAAGAAAAATATTACATATAAAGAAAAAAATTAGGTATCTGTCAGAGAGAACATAAAACAGTCGAATTAAAAAATAACTCATAGAATGGCATCCTTTCTGATTGCTTAACTATTTCTCATCTCCTTTAAATTTGTATGGATTCTGTTGAGGACCTAAAAAATCTTAATTTAACTCCACAATAAATAAATGAAAGCAACAGCAAAAGTAACCAGAATTTGTTCTTCATTAGATGTAAACCATTCAAATACCCATCATGTTCCTTAGGACAGCATTTATTATTTAGTTACACATAAAGAATGGCATGAGGTTCACATTAATAATGGGGAAAATGGATACAAAACAAGTGATTCAATAATCTTCAGACTGTTCTTCTAAAGGGAGTATTTATTATATATTATTATATCTATTATGTGAAGATTACTATTACATTTATTAGAATATAAATGTATTATTAAACTGTTGCAAAACTGACACTAATTGCTAATTCTTTGTCTGTGATCTGTCAAGAGTTGAGCTGTTTCAGGATACAAATGCAGGCACTTCTTTGCCAGTCCTGCGTGCAAAACTCCATGTTAGGAGTATCCATGGGACAAATTTCCCAAACTAAACTGTGGCAAAGATGGTAGGGCTGCTGCTGGCAAATTCTTTTCAGTTTAGCAGAACTGAGGATGGAGGAAATCAGTTCCTGTTTGTTCCCGTGACAAAGGGGTTTTAAATTTCCATCCTACATGGGTGATATGAGATTGATGTTTTGCCTTAACAAAGCCACTTCACTTCAGTGACATTTAAAAAATGAGGTATTTTATACACCCAATGATAGAAATAACAACCTGATATTACCTTTCACATGTCTTCATACTCAGTAGTTCAAAAAGTACTTTTTCAAAGATGTTACTTTCTTATTGCCTGGACTAAGGACCATAGCTACGCCCAGGATATTTTTCTAGCCAGTATCAGGACCAAAGTAACACCCCACCCCCTGTGCCAACCTGCTACACTGAGACTGGACACACAGCCCTGTGAGAACCATCCCCTCTGGGCTGTGTGGTGGGCACAAGACATTGGGTAACTAGTAATCAAAAGGTTTTAATAAGAGTAGTGAAGACTAGGAATTTTGTTTTGTGTTAGACTTCTGAATTTCAACAATTGTTTTCAAGCTCTGTATGTTAAGTATTTGAAAATATTTCATTTTAGAAATGTTTAATGTTTTCCTTTCATTATGAAATTTTTAAAGTATACTGTTGCTGTTGTGCAATGTTTTGCTTTTTAATATAAACTTAGACTTTCCTTAAAAGAAAAAAACTAAATATTTTGTTTCAAGAAGAATGAAATGGAAATAATTTTAAAGCCTGTGCTAGTCCATGCTTAGTTTTCAATAGAGATGCATGAAAAAAATAGTCCCTTATTAAACTTCAATTTATAGTGCTGAAATTTTGCCATTGCAAACACATGCAGGAATCCTATTGTAGACAATGACCAAGATTTGCAAAGCCAGCTGAGGAATGTAAGTCTACAAATTTCATGGAAGGTCTACAAATTTCATGGAAGTCATGCTGCACAATAGCTCAAAACAACTTTGAGCATTTCAAGACGTGTATATTTAAAAGCCAGAATTTCCCCCATTAAGTATAACTAAGGAACGGGCAAGTGACCCTGAATACTGAATGAGACTGGTAAGGCAAATAGAGCAGTCAGGAATGGCAGAAAATAGGAAAGCTACTTCAGATACTGTTTTAAAATAGATCTCTGGAGATATGAGTTTTCAGATCTTAATCAGTGATCTGAAAAACATAAAGAAGCTTTGTAATTGCTCTTGAAAGTCAGAAAAGGAAAAAAATTTTCTCATCCTCAACCTCCAACAACTACATTAGTAATGACCTTTCAAGAACAAATAGTAAAGTTAAAAAATATGGGTAGTTCTTGAGAAAAAAAAAAAAGGATTATATAATCAAAACGTCATAGACAGTGTCACTTCTATTTCCTTCTGGAAAAAATTGAGTTAGATCTCCTCTGACCTCATTTGTCTGTTTGTTTTTTTCCTGCTAGGGTTATGCCAAATTATCTGAAGGTCTTTTATACCATCAGAGACCCTGAAGAGCTGTTAGTCAGAGATGCTGCAGATGTGTCTGGATACTCACTGCTACAAATACAGCTCTCATCAAACTGCATCCCACCACCCTGGATTCTCAGTCCCCAGCAGTGCATGAAAAGCACAAAGTATTAGAAAAAAGGCTAACCACAGTATAATAGACAATTTTTTAGCATGTCTGCGCTCATGCCTTTTATTTTGTCCTATGTAAATTTTAGAAAGTCATCATGTACAATATGGCCAAGTGGTTTTTGCTGTCTAAATAGTGGCCAAAAGAGGTGAGATTTGATTCATTATTAGAAAGGCAGAGTCACAGCATCACTGGTTGTTCAAAAATCCATTAAGCTTCTATACAGAATCCTGCTCTGAAAAATACACTTCCCAAGTGCATCAACAAGTGTGACAGTCTGCATGTTTATACTCTCCCAAGTATCTCTGCCAGGTACATTACTGAGTCAATACATTGAGAAACAGGAAAAGATTTTTAAATGGTTCCTATCTGCGCAAAAGTCTAATATGTCTTAAAGCACCTCATGAAACAACTGCTAAGCAAACTGTCTGTTCAAAGTCTGGTGTTTGCATAGCAGGTCACTGCATTTTAGTAGAATTCTCACAGCTCTGACGTGCATGCAGTCAGAGAAAGAAGTTCCCATAAGAGATTATCACAGGAAAAAGACTCATTCATGTATGCAATTGTTTGTTATCAATAGACAACATGTACTCTAATTTATTTTGACTTGTTGGATTTGACTCACTGCTTTTGCATATGTTTGCTTTAAACTGGATAATCAAATCTGGCTAGGTATGAGCTGAACTTTCTGCCTTTATTAAAGTATGCATTGACCATTCAGTGGCACTTCTCCAAAGGGAAGTACACACCTTTCTCAATAATGTGGCCCTTCCACCTTACTTTTCCTTTCTCAGAACTGCAGAGTGAAAATTTCTTCAGAAGGCTTATCGAGTAATGCACCCTTCTCTAGTCAGACTAGAGAAATAGATATTTGTTAGTACTTTTGCCTCTTTGCCTAAAGAAACATAGTGTATGCAATCATGTCCAGAGTGTGTCTCCTTCTTTCTAGGTGGAAGATAAAATTAGTGATGAAGTTTGGAGGGTAAAGGTGTGAAGGCAAATTAATTTCTTCCAACTATGAAGATAAATGGCTAGGGGAGGATAAATGGATCAGAACTGTCTATAAATAGGCATGTTTGAGGGAAAGGCTCAGATGCAAGACTAGCATTAAATGCAGTAAAATCTTCATAAATGTTCTACTTGAGATGTCTGTCCCAGCTGTTAAAGTTGGTGGTCAGCAAGTCAGAGTTTTGTAGGAAACCACACTTCATTGCTGCCATTCCTTACAGAATCACTGTGAGCTATTGGTTTTGTAACAATTGTAGAAGTAGAGCCTTATTTGTGGATTGGAAAACCATACCCTGGGAGGATGCTCAACATATTAGTTGCAACAGAGATAAACTCCTTTTGGCATCCTGATGCAGGGAAAGTGGTGCAGAGGACACTGCCTGGTCTCTACAAATGCTGTGGCTGATGCAAAACATGGCCTCTTGAATATGCTATTTATCTTCTAAAGCTTTTTCAGGAGACATTGAGGAAGAATCCTGCCTGCATTCTTTCTGGGGCTCTGGCTGAAGGGCAGCAAGCCTGAGCATAGTCTCTGTAATGGCAAGCTTAGTCATTAGGATGGAGTCAGCAGCAAAACCCTCTAAGCAGGTTCTGTAATCACATTGCAGGATCTGTATAGCAGTGGCTAAACCTGCTGCATGGGGGCAGAGACTTCCTACCTGCCTCTGTGGGTCACCTTTGTCTTGGCTTTACCTCGTCAGGCTGTGAAGTGCACAGAAAACACAAACCACCAGCTGCAGGCCAGGTGTCACTCAGGCAGCCTTTGATGTGAAAGTGTCACAAGACACAGCACGTGCCACCAAGGAATTAAACTTGCAGAGGCAGCACGGTGAGCTAACTGGAAACACGCAGAGAGACCATCATGCTGCCCGTGATACCAATTCACACTCATTTTAAAGACACCTTGTCCCACTTTCCCTTCTCTGTAAGACACGAATACTGGTAAAGGCTTCTGTATACCTCACAGAACTATTATTAGAAATTATTAATTTATTATATTACCATGCACTGAAGAATTATCAGCATAAAAGAATTGGGCATTATTTTTAAGCATTTTTTGTGTTACAATCTACATACATCCACACGGCACCATTACCAACCATGTACATCCACTTGCCTACAAACCAATTCTAGTAAACACATACTAGTATACCCTGGATGATAAAGTGTTCAGAAACCCCATGGAGATAGCAACTGCATAAATTCTATCAGAAGTTGCTGCTGTGTTCCGAAACATTTTCAACTGCATCTGCCAAAGCTGGAAAAACAGATGAAACATAGAATTCCATTATTTTGTGTCGCTACAGTTTCACTGAAAATAAAACTATTTCAAGTTCCATTCCTGCAATAAATACATATGCTACAAATAAATAGGGTTTTTTATTCTCCCTTATGATTCTTGATTATCTATTGCAACTAACCTTAAGATTTTTTTTTTTTTGCTGTTGTTTAGTTGTTTTTTAACTTGTTTGGTTAATTCAAAAAGGTGATGGATTTTTTTTCCTGTCAGACAGTGCTCATTATGAAAGTAGGTAGGCAGACTGGTGATAATTAATAGCTTATACTTATAAAGCACTTTTCATCAATAGTTATTCTGATTTTTTCCAAAATTTTACCAATTTTTCTGTCGTCTCCATTTTACATATGTACTGAAATATTTTTGAGGAATAAATGTGGGAGGATAACTAAATAATATGTATCTTAAGTATCCTGCAGAAGTGTAAGCAGATGAGAAAAAACTCCAATTAACCAAGCTACACTGGAGATATTGTTCACTATTTCATTGACTCAAATTTGAAATGCAAGACTTTCAAGAGTGATTCCTTTGCCGTGACAGAAAACTACTGTTGCTTTTTCCCTTTGTTGAATTTTTGAGGGAACATATATATCCCCATGTATATGATTATCAGTGGCACTGCTTGGCGTTCGAACAACCTTGGGCTTCTCTGTCTGGGTTCAGGAGACAGCTCTCCCACGTGTGCTCCTCTGCAAGGGCTCCCGGTGCCTGCCCACGCCACCGCTTACACAACAGCAACACCCATCTCCAGTTTCATGCTTTTCATTAGACAACACGGGCTTGTCAGGTGTCAGGGTGTTTTGGCTCCTGCACACACGGCTGTTTTTACTACTCAGGGTATTTGAATGCTTACTCCACCCATTTGTTTAATGAGACCTGTAATCAGCTTCAATTCCAATAGGTCATTAACACCTCTCCCACAGCAATATGAAGCCAAAATTGGACAGGTTTGTTATGCCTGTTACAGCATGCAGTGCAGATACTTTCTGCAGGTTTTAAAATGTCTTTATTACAATTCATGTTGGTAATAACGATGAGCCATCCTCCTTGCTACAGCAGCAAGAAAAATTAATAACTCCTCTTGTCTTTTTCCTGTGTGATTATGCTTTGAAGTGCATATCTTTCTCCTAACTTTTAAATTTCATTTCATAAATATATCAACCAAATAAAAGCATTATTGTGAATGATTCTCAGTATTTTGCTCCTTACAAGAGAAAAATGCAAAGGATTAATAAATATATGGGAACTACATCTGGCTTAGTGTGGCTTACTAAGCCCCACTTAGTAACTGGTGGAATAAAAGGTGTCATAAGCATCTATTCTTGTTATCATCTGCCAGTACCTTCATTACTGTGACAAAATACTGGGCTGGATGTAACCTGTGTGGCCTTTCTCTTGTTCTTAAAGGACAGGAAATAGTTGTTACTTAACATCTGAATTCCACCTGCTAAATGCACCTTGCATGTAGCACCAGGGAGCTGGCATTTCCAGAGTGGAGAGTTGGTATGTGAATGACACACCTTCATTCGTTTCTGTTGTTTTCTTTTTTCCTTTCTGGGAATAAAGATGAGGCTATTAGTAAGGTATTTGCTTATGCCTGAGACAAAAGGGGAGGAACGCGACACAGGCAAAAGGGCAGGATGGGGAGAAACAGAAGATATATATCCCAAAAAGTGATCTGTGCAGTAAACTGGGAAATCACTATTTCTTTACATGGCAAAAGCTGTAGTATATTTTCATTAACTTCAGCATATCTAAGCATTTTGCCATGAACTGTTGCTGTTACATGCTATACAGACAGAGTCTATAAACAAGGGTGAGTATTAGCAAGTGCTTTGAATTTAACAATGGGCAGAGCAACAGCACTGCATGCTCCAAGCCAAGCCCTATGCCCAGGACACCTCTCTTGCCTCCATTTTGCACCTCTGTACTTTACTGGCAGATTATACAATATCTGTATACATCTATACTCAGAAAGCGACTAAGATCTATAAATGAGGGATGAGAAGGGGCTCTCTTTCAGTGAATTTTCATCCTTATTTTATATCTCTTCACTTGCATGATCTGGAATCAGAACCAGCTGAGAGAGCTGGAACTCAACAGAAAACAATTAGCTGATTTCCAGCAACTGAACATGTGACTTTTTTCCTCTAAGGAAAAAAAAAATATAGCATAGATTGACATAGACGGTTTAAAAAGGTGGTCAACAGAATGCATTAAGGTGGAAAAGTTTTTTGGGTTTTTTTTGTTGGTCCATTGGGTGCAGAACAGAAACACAGATGTTCAGTCCAATTGGAGTTTTGCAATTGTCAATATGACAAAATATAGTATTAATTTTGTTCCTTATTTCAGATACCTTAATGAAAAGGCCAAGGATAGAAAGTACATGAAGGCGGAGCTCCACCTTTCACTCTCAAATATCTCCTCTCTGCCACAGCTCAATTGGTCTGCAGGGAACATACAGAACTCTGACTTCTCTGGCTAAAACCTACGTGCTCAGTCTCCATCGTTCTCCCACTAATTCTTTTCCCAAGCGCTAAATTTATTTCATAAAAGGGACAAAGAATTATTCCTGGAAGTATAAAGAGAAAAGTAGGTCAAGGCACAGACTTACCTTGATGATCTTGCTTTAGTGCTTTTGTGTAGTTGTAATTGAACTGTTCTCTTTAAAACTGTGCCCTGTATTTTTATTTTTTAATTTTTTTTTGGCAACAGGTCAGCTTGGAAATGAAATGCACTAAGTCATTCAATTTTTCTGCAGGTGTAATTAATTATTTTATTGCACTTCAGGTTCTTTAGAGCCCATAACAAATGGTGCATCCTTGGAAATATGATGCAGAGGTAAATCGGGTAGAGTTCACTTAAATTCTGCTACATACATTGTAAAGACCTATATAGAATCTAAGGTAATCATACAGCTAATTTTCACCAAAGAAACGTAGAATTGTCTGCCCAGCAGTAGCAGGCAGACTTGTCTATGCCCCTCACATACAAAAGTAAGCAAATAAGTTGATAAAAATTATGGATTTGGAAGAATTGTAAGGATATGGGTCTCAGAACTCCTTCACAATATTTTCATCTCTAGATTCTAGCAAAATGGCTTATGATTATGACTGAGCCTTATAGACATTGTTACTGTAGAACTATAATAAGTATAATTGAAACAAAGGTATCAGTAGACTATCCACATCACCTGTAGCATTCTTTGCTTCCTTCTTGTAGACCTAAGGCTGTTTAATGGAATGTTTTTAATTAGAAAAAAAACCCAAACTATTAACCAATTTAACTTTTTAATCCCATAATTATATAAAAAGAGAACATTGTGTTTTTATATTAATCATGTGAGGTTGGATACAATTTGTTGTTTCACGACTCTAGCTCTTCCTTCAAGTTCCCAGACAGCACTTCAGAGAGAAAATCCAATCCTTGAGTTTAGTACTTCAGCCGCCACAAAAAGAAGTGTAGGTTATGTGACTCAAAAAGAAGATGTACTTTTTAAATTATGCAGATACTTGTTGCACTGTTTGAAATTTCCTACTGGCAAGACTAGACTAGTCTAACCATACAGAGTGGCAATGGTCCAAAAATACTAATCAGCAAAGGCAGAAAATTTGCTTAATTTGGGTGCAGATGGCTTGGGTTAACGTGATGCTGCCAAACTATTTTTATCATTGTAGTCTAAGTCTTGGCCAAAAGTTAGGAACAAAATCTAAGCTCATATAAACTTCAAAGATCTTTCAGATTTGAGCTAAACCCTAACTTTGTTGACATTTCCATGTCTGAGTTCTGAAGCTATCAATTTTATGGTATTTTAAAACCCTTGCATAAGTTTGTGTCTGTAAATAGCACTGGAGAAAGTAAGCAAAAGTCCAGAGTGAAGCTACAGAATTTTGTGGAGCTCTAAGGATAATCTTATCATATTTTTTCTGTTGTTATATTTCCAGTAGGAAAAAAAAAAAAAAAAAAAAAGAGAAAGAAGTGTAATCATATACCATTATTAATAAACAACAAGGTGTGGTCTTAATTTCAGTGGAAGGATGATGGTTTTTTTGTATTGAAGATCTGTCTCAGTTTAAAACTTCACTTAGAAATTACATTGGTGGTTAGTCAGGAAGTGCCTTGGTTTATAACAATGTGATATTCAGGGTAGTCTGTCTATTCACAACTGATTGATTCTGATGGGTTTTGGTGACTCTTCCATTGTATTTGTATGAAGAGGCTGAAAATTTGAGCATCAGGTTTGCCTGTTTCCTGTGATATTACTTTGAGTTCATCTTGGACTGAAAAAGTACAGGATTGGCCTCAGGGCTAATTAGAAACTTAATTTTCATGATTCTCTGTGATATGAAACCCTGTGAAAAAAGTGTTCAATGGGTCAGGGCCAGCCCTTTGTTTTGAGGCAGGAAAGCATGTAAGTAATAGGACATGGACTTTTACAGCTCAGCAGGGCTAAGCAGTAGCTATGGGCTGACAGAACTCCTTGCATTTTTTAACAGATAAGGCCATTTTGTGAGAGGGGGAAGAAATGCATTATGAAAAATAGTAAATATTTGTAAATGTCCTGCTAAATTCCTGGTGAGCACAAAGGTAATGGCAGTTGGACTAGATGGTCAATGTAGGTCCCTTCCAACTAAAATATTCTATTCTGTTCTATGAAGTAACTAAAATCTGACTGTGATCCATAATGTACACCCATCTTGCTCTAACTGTTAACACATGAACATATACGTCTTCCATATATATGCAATTTTGTGAATGGGTAAAGTGTAACTGCTAAGAGGTTTCTGGACATATAATAGGAAACATGGCTTTAAAAAGCATGAAATTGAAAGTTGCAAAATTTTACTCCAGATACACATTAGAAGCTCTCAAGATGCTTATGAATATATAGTATACATAAATTACAGGTTAAGGTCCAGAACTTGTTCAAATGGGTTTTTATCTCCTTAACAGCACCTTATTACATGAATAGGCACTGGAGTCAGTAGGGCTATTCTAGTCTTTAATGGTTTTATACCATATGATAATGAAACTACCAGCATGCTTTACAGCAGCACTTTCATCTTGTGTTCATTGTCTACATATATATTGTTGTCCAGTACAAAGATATCAAAATTTTGCCCTTTTGGGGTTCCCTTTTTTAAAATGATGAGACACTTCCAGAGGAAAAAGAAAACTCACTTTGAATTAAGATAATAGAATATGACTCTCATTATAAGGACAACCTCCTTCATCCTTCTTGTGATCTTGTGATCACAGGGTGCAGGGATGATGATAGGGGAGGGAATGCACACAGATTGCACTCATGTTGGAGAAACAGAGCACACTGTGTCGAAAGACCTTTTCTAAATAGTGCTCCAGTATCTCTACAGAGAGCACAGCTAATTCAGAATGCAAATCTAACAGACATAAACATCGGTACAGCCACTTGTCTGAGAATGGAGCAGAAGTGTTTGCTTTTTTTTTTCTCTACTCTGAGGAGTAATTTATAACAACAATATTCATTCTGTCTAAGCAGTCTCTGGCACCAGAGTATGCATATCAGCAATTGTAATACAGTCATTCACTATTGGCACTTCAGGCCAATAAAGTTTATTTCACTTGGAGTGCTGACATGGCTGTCTGCAAACAAGGCTCTGAGAACTGAGACAGCTGGAACGTCATTAAAGAATATTGACTCTGTCTCTTCTTTTTTATCTGTTTCCCTTTGGTGGAACTTTAGTGCATTTAAGAACGCTAGTTGCCTCCCAAAACATGAAAGCAAAATGGGTAAAATCTATTTTTAATATGTTCCTCCATGTATATCCCAAGTAACATAAATTTGTGAAGAAGATTAAACCATGAAACAGATTTGGTGAAGAATAAAAAGGTTTTATACAGTGCCCAGATGGTTACATCAGAGATTTCATGAGGGCTTTTTGTGAGTTTAATACTGGCTGTGTTGGGAGGGGCTGATTATTAATAATTTAGCACCTTTGGCATGATCAATATGACTAATTTTTTTATGTCTGCAGAGCTAATTCCTAATCCTTTGTGAACTGAAGACTTGTAAAATTGAAGTAACAATTTAAAAGGAAAAGCACTTATAGGGATTAAGGGGAATTGATTGATTCTAGTTTAGTCTTAAAAAGAATTAATAATCTAAAGTTAGGGAGTTCTTTTACAGTTGTAGTATGCACAACTTGAAAAAGTTGCTACTTCACTGTTTTACTGCTAGAAGGCATTTCTGAAAATCAAAGTTCACAAATGTTCCACATTGCAGTTATTTCAAAAACCCCCTTGCAGTAGCGACACCCCTCTAGTTTGGTTCTGTGATAACTCATAGGAGTTCCAAGCACTCCTACTGTGAAATTACACAGTTTAATACAGACTACAGCAATGGGGGAAACTGAGCTCCAGCAAAATGGGAGGGAGTTTGAAAGAAACTGGTCTTCTTCTCCCTTTCTTTCCTGAACTACTCAAGTCATTAAACAAAGTTCATCCCACAGTAGTAGTGTGTGTCCTTCATAGAGGTTTCTGTGCTGGCTCGGACTGGATAGGAAGAGCCCTGAAGAACAAATGTCACTGATAAAGTTTTGTGAGGGCAGAAAGCAGCCACACCCTCACACTTAGTGAAAGCTGAAGACCAAATCTATGGTTTGGAAATACCAGACCCTGTCACCAGTGGTATTCCTATCCATCTGCTCCATCTACTCCATCTGTTGCCTAAAACACTCACCTATGCTCAGGTCAGACTCTTTGGTGTGATTCTTTCCCAAGTGACAACCTTGGATCAGCAGTCCTCTCTCTGGTGACAGCCATGGCAGTCACAGGGCAGGACTGGTCTTACGCTCCTTCTCATTGATCCCCATTTTCATGGCCTTTAAATTAGCATTTAATGCCTCCAGGTCATTCCTTGTGGGATAGAATGCCTGTCTCCCTGCTGTTGTTGTGGATGCATCGTCTGCTACATAATAATGGGAAACCACCTCTCTACAGCATGGATTAAAAAGAAAGACAGAAATAGGATCTTTTATCCAGAATGAGAGCAAACCCCCCCCCCCAAAAAAGCAATGGAACAATTGGATCACATTCAAAAGGAAACTTCCAAGAGAAGTTAATGGTGAAATTGACCTCTTGTGATGTTTACAGCTATTAAATACAGAAGAGAATATTATATTTGGCTCTAGGAAATAGAAAAGAATTATTACCCAAATGTCAGTTTATAGAGTATCCTAGAGTGGGTTCTGTTTCACACAAAGGAGCAACAAAGCTGAAGGATTCTTGCAAAATCTTTAAAGAATTCCATTTAAATAGCTATACTATACAATGCAGGGAAATTAGCACAGACAGCTTGAAGAAATGCCCGTATGGACTCGCACTACTTGGAGCAAAAAACTGTGTTACACTGCCATAATTAAAACACACACATAAGATTTAAGTCATCGGGCACTGGTAAAGGACTGTAAAGCACAAAATATTTCAATGTTTCAGTGTTAACACCTGAAGGCTGGAAGGAAGGTTGCACTAGGAGCAGTCTCTATTAAAATATTCAACAAGTTTCTTTTTTTTTTTTTCAGGATGTTGGTTTCTTGCGGGGGGAGGTTTGGTTGTTTTTGTTTTTATGATTGCCAGATTTGTAGAGAAGACTGGACATTTGGGACCTTTTTAAATGTTTTATACATTTTATTTGCTTCCAAGTACATCACTAACATAAACATGTATATATATACATGTCCTTAAAAACAGTAGAGCATGTTACAGCTCAAAATCTGGTGGGTTTGGCTTATGAAGTGTGCAGAATAACACTCTTTAGATTGGGACAGTTATGTTCTTTTTCATGAAAAAGTAGTAATTGCATAAGTTATTAGAAAAACTGGAATAGTCTCGGCAAAATATATCCATTTTCATAGTATATGAAGCCATTTCATTTCTAATTGCTGTGATAGTGGGTTTAACAGATTTATTAAATAAAAGAAAATATAAAGAAAAAGAATTCTTTATAATAATGCAAAAAAAATCTGGTTTTACCCAAGGACAACCATGATCCTTGGATTATTAACAAGAAACCACAATGCATTTTGTATGCACTTAATATAATCCTTTGAATACATGTGCTGGATGTAAAAGCATTCTGCTTTTCAGATACGCCTTGAAATTGTATAAAATTGTATAAACAATAACACTGTGCAAGACAATAGGGAGTCTAGGCCTTGTATGCACAATGGAGAGCAATGATTTGGAATTTAAGATAAGGGTAAATGAGAAGCCTCTCTTTGACAGAAGTAAGGGAAAGGATGCTGATGGAGAATCCTGCCCAATGTAATCTGCTGATAAATTAGTGACAAGTATCAGAAATACTAATTATAATAGAATTTTCTTTTCTTCAACATTACTTTAGAGGTTTTCTTATATAGTCCCTGAATATTCCATGTCATTCTTGCCTCATATTGCATTGTTTTTTGTTTTAAAATCTTAAATGATTAAATAAAGAGATTGCCAGGAAAAACATGGCAGCCTTCTAGACAGGGTTAAAATTCTGAGCTAATTTTGTTCAAATTACTTACATTCCAGGATTGCTCTTACATTTCAGAAAGTTAATT
Organism: Daphoenositta chrysoptera; assembly: GCA_013397915.1. Classification (NCBI taxonomy): domain Eukaryota; kingdom Metazoa; phylum Chordata; class Aves; order Passeriformes; genus Daphoenositta; species Daphoenositta chrysoptera. The sequence goes on along the minus strand of VZRO01000199.1, from coordinate 467,411 downwards.
CTGAAGTTGCAACACACTTTCACAATGTTTCCACTTTTTCTTCTGTAGACAAAATTAAATATAATAACTTCAAGCTTTAAAACATTTGCCTAGAATTTTTCTTAGGTCTGAAGCACTGAGTAACAAATTAGGACTATGACTGTCAGGCCAACTAAAAAGACAAATTCCATGCTGGGTTCTTCTCCAACAACAGTACTCCATAAGCAATTTTTTCCTTATTAAAGGGCCTCAGCTGACCTAGTACTCCAAGAACCACACCATGGAGATTTTTAAATTTTTAGAAAACTTAATTACAGCAAACAAATTTACCAGCAGGAACACATTGATTACTAACAGAAGCTAACACCACCCCAAAGTCTTTGTGTTCCAAACAGAGAAAACTAAAAGGCTGTTATGAATGAATAATGTGGATTTAAATCAGTCCCTGCCATTTGCCCAGGCCTCTGGCTGCAGAAAGTCGCGTTATTAAGGTGTCCAACACCCCAAAACCCACTCTCATCTGCAAGTTCTTTAATAATGACTGATTCGGTCTATTATAAAATCAATTATTTATTAATAGACACAAAACTAACAGACATAAGACTTAAAACAGATTCCTACTACACAGGGATAAGACAAAAAGGATACTAGTATTACACACAGAGTTAAAGGTACCATTAAATTTACAGCTAGCTAAGAAATGGTATAAGTTAGGATCCAGTGTTTCTTACCATCCAATCTTGACAGAGCACACATTGCAAAATCATTTCTCTCAATTCCCGGGAAAGTAACCTGAAGTTGCATCCAAGCTTCAGAGAGAAATCTTCTCACACCTTCCCAAGGAGTGTGTGAGAGACTTCTGCCTCTGTGACAATTGTGTGGTCTTTTATAGACGTAAGAACCATGTCTTTTGGTCACCGGTGTTTATTTTCCTTTATCTCTGTCCACATCTGCTCTCATACCAAGATGTGCACTGGGGGCTGGGGCTCAGACTCTCAGGAGGCTGGAGGTGACCCCTTGCTGGGCTCTCTGACTCCTCGCTGGGCTCTCTGACTCCTCGCTGGGCTCTCTGACTCCTCGCTGGGCTATTCATCTGGCCCGAGTTCTCTCTTCCAAATGCCCCAGCAATGAGAGAGAGGGGAGGGATGTCCTGCCACAAAGGCTGAAATAAACTTAGTGGTAAAATTATTTCTGGCTACATCTAAGATAAAATACAACTTTCAGAGTGGTGAAAATGTCATAAAAAAATCTTGTTCAAGATTTTCTAATGGCTGCTGTTTGTCAATAGCAAAAAGAGCCCAACTGCATGTTGTCCCAAATTCCTAGTGAATCCAGGGGTGTTTTTGCTTTTGCATTGAATATAATGGGAAAACCTCTGGATTGTAGTGGCTTTAGAAACTTTGTTTTGACTGATCTGGTCTACATAGATAATCAGGAAAATCACGGTGAGTCCATGGGGTTTTTAATCCAGTATATTGAAAATGGGCATAACCAAGTTAGAAAAACTGCTGAAAAAGTTGTATGTGCATACACTCACAAAGGGACCTGTTCTAAATAATTATTTTTTTCCTAGGAAATACATTACTATTTTAGTTGGTTCAGGAATTTTCACAAGGTTCCTTGAAAGGAAAATTACCGAATAAAGAGGAAGTACAAAGGCTTGAAAATGAGCTGTGAAGTGCGCATTTTATAAGTGCAAGTTCAGTAGGACTTCATTGTGTTGTAGTTCTCTTCCGGCAGCTCATTCATAGCCTTTAGATAGCAAGTAGGAGCTCCCAAGTCTGTCTATAACTCAAAGGCAACCAAAGTGCTTCTCTCATGCCTACACCCCATAATACAACAGAAGTGGGTGCAGAGACAACTCTGTAGCCCCTGGAAAAAGAGAAACCAGGACCTTGCAGAGCTGCTGTAATCTCTTACCTGTGAACTGTTCCTGGAGGTCCCATTCCTCTTGGTTGTGGATACACCTCCTGTGACTCAGACACACAAAGAATTTCCTGTGCAGCTCATAGGACAAGTCAAGTTGCATACTCCTCTCAAAAGAATCTTGGTGTAACCCCAAATACTTTTTAAGTTATGTTTCATTTCACCTCCTAGGAAAGGCCAACAGTAGACTGTTAGCCAATTTTGCTTTGTACTCTGCTGTGTGAGTAATTATGTTGAGGCACAATGTATTTATCCTAGTAGAAAAAAGAAATTACTAATTACCAGAAAGACTTAATTGCACTTCTTTTAAATCAATATAAAATGTTTAAATTATTTCTATTATCTCTATCTCACAGAATCCTTTCTCTTCAGTTTATTTTGTTAGCTTTTTTCAATTAGTGTAGTAGATTGGATCAATAGATCAGTTTCCATATATAGAATCAGCAAAGCAGGGCCTTCTAAATTACACTACTGACTGAAGAACGGCCTCTTTCAGCTCATTAGACCAATTATAGAAAATTTTATTTGATTCACAGGCTTTATAAAATTTTTCTCAGATGACAGAATTTTCCTCTATCAAATTTAGCTTAATAGTAGGTTATTTAGAAATAAGTAAAGAAACAATCTTCAGCTTTCCACCAGAGACTGATAAGCTAATTTGTTTCACTTAGCTCTGAGCGTGCTGAGAATATCTCCACACTTTCTAAGGCTCTAGATTGTGCAATAAAAGCAAAGTCATATCCTGGGTGAAACTCCAGCACTGAGCCCTAAGGGAGCACAGAAAACACAGTGTAAAGGGGGAATACAGAGTAGTTCCTCTAATCCTCAACCCTTCATGGCTTTAGATTCTTTGTCTCCTCATAAGGAAGGAAGCTGATCACTGTATCCAGGAACACTGGCCAATCTTTGTCCATTCATTCCTTGTCCTGTAAATCTGGGTAAGGAATGAGAAGATGCTAATCCTACACACTGTAGTTAATTTTGCTTTTTTACCCATTGTAGTTTTATTGCCTTAGTAACTTGCAAATCATTTCATATCCTACAGCTATCCCACACAGTATGGTATGTAATAAATCCACGAAGCAAGAACATTTTTCCCCATAAAATGATTGTTCTTGATAGAAATATCCATTTGTAAAAATACTCTCCTCAGGAATGATACATAATTTGTGAAAGAAGAAAGCCTTTTTCAGTAATAGAACATTGGAAAATGGCTCTAATTCTTTTGAAGGCAGATCATTTAATCTAACTAACTGTTGCTGCAGAGCTGTAGAAAAGCTAATATTTCTGGGTAACTTGACCAGAGGGAAAACAATTAGGCTACATTACTGAACCATAGTAATATGTTTTCTTGGCAGCAGACCTGCCTCTGTGGTTACTGCCACATATAATGTAGCCTCTTTAAGGACTAGAGGCTGGAAAAACAAACAATTCAGAAGTGTACTGCACTAAGTCCCACACACTGAATACATGTTACAAAACTGTATTTCAGTTGTGGATTCATAAGCTTGCTTTACCTCATTTCACTCGTACTCAGACCTGCTGGTTCAGACACTATTTTAGATTAAGAGAGAATTGGGTCAATTTTTTAAAGCTCAGCTAAATCATTACTGAATTCCCCTAATTCATTGGCAAAATGATGGAAAGATAAGCAGTGAGGAAGCGCAACAAAAAGACTACTGAAAAAAACCCAGGTATTATACAAGACACACACATTTGTAGCTTATAAATACTTCTATGCCTAAATGCACATGAAATGCTGTTAGAACTTTATTAAGACTAAAACATACATTGCTCAGAGTTTAGAAAAAACACCTTTACTCAAACCTACCCAACTCTAATTCAGCCTTTTTATATATTTACATTCAGACATTAATCATAATTACATGACTATGTGCTCTTATTTTTAAGGGCACTTTATTGCTTAATGGAAATGATAGAAGATGGTTACTCATTTGGGAAAATGTCTAGAACTTTGGTTTGGGTAAACCAAGTGTAGTTATCAGTGCAAAAGACTAATGTCTCAGGTTTTATCTACTTCCAGGAATCCTCATCCTACATGTAGGTAGAATATTAATTTTAAGGTGAATACTTCTTACACTGTTTGATACTAGAGATTAGTACTTGATCATGTCACAAACATTCCTAAATTTGCTTCTGCACCACCCCTATTAATCAGGGCCATTTTAATCTCCAATTTGCAAATGCAAGACAAGATAGAGGAAAAGGATTCAAAGGTCAGAGCATCCATGGTACTTTAAGGTGCCAGCTTGCAACACTTATTCAGTTTTCCCAATGAGCTGATGTTATACAGCTCTTCATGTTTTTCAAGTTCAGGTTCCAGTAAGTTTAGTTGTAGTTCTGAATGTAGAGAATTTCTCATAGGTCCTTATGTCTCATGATGAACATGTAGAACACGAGGACATGCAATTAGTGATGACCTCAGAAAAGCTTGGTTTGCATGACTTGCTTAGCATCACACAGATGGGGAGAAGGAGAGAAGAAATTAAATTCCTCAGAACCATATTCAAAGATCTGAGTCAGGAAATCCTCACTTTTCTGTTGTCTCATTTTAGTTACAAGCAACCTTTTAATAATAAGACCTGATTCAGTCTTTGAATATGCCACTTACGCACTAAATGCATGAGGATACTTGTGGAAATTATCACATCACTAAAGACTGTTTCATAATGTTTATGTATATGCAGGCTGAATTAATACTACCCTAACAATTTTATCTTGGAGTTTTGTAACTTCTGAATACCGTAAGTTTTGGGTTTGTTTTATTTCTTTTATGTAGATACGTATCCATGTATATGTTTTGTGTGAGTATGTGTGACTTTGTGACTTCCTTTCAGCTGCAACCTGCAAACAGAGACACTCCCTCTCTGGGCATCACAGTGCCTTCTCATGTGTCCTGAGCACAGATCGTGGTCTTGATCTAAAGGAGGAACTAAAGCATAGCAATTGCAGGGTTTTAGGCTCTGCCCACAAGAAATAAGTGTAAATGTCACCCACATAAGTGCTTCTGCTAGCAGATAGAAGAAGAAATTTGCTAGTAGGAGAAATTCGGAATTAAAATCAAAGGTCCATCCTGGCTTCTAGCAGGAGCTTCTGTTCACTCCAGCCATGAGTCATCTTTTGGTCCCCTCCAAGAATCCTATTGCCATTTCACCATCCTGGTCTCTTGTTTCCTCCTATTTTCCTCTTTACCTTTAGACCCAAGATGGCTGATTTGCTGTTTCCTTGAGTCTTTTGAAACTGCTAAAACAAAAACAACAATGAAATCTCTTCTGTTTCACTGTTCCTGTAACCTCCTTTTCACAGACTGGTTTTACAGTCAAGTCCCACAGTACTTGATCTCTTACAGTCTACCTAAGTTTTCCAAGCCATCCTACTTCTAGCTTCCTGTATCATGTTGCAGCTTTACTCTTTGCTTCAGAAAGCGGTCTCATCATTCTTTTCTGGTTATTCTTTTTTAGCAAACCAAATACCATTTTCTCCACTGCTTCCTTGATTAATGCTGTTTTTCTTGTCAGACCAACCTATACTTTATTCACCAGATTTTGGATGCAATCACCCATTCACCAGACTCCAGTCTCATCCTTCACTGCAAACCTTATGTAGTTTTGTTTCCCTCAGGCATCCAGTCTCATGCTTGATTAGTCCAATTTTCTGTTTTCCGACTGTCAATCCCAATTCTCCTCCTCCCCCATCCTATTGTTGCTTGTATTTATTCATTAATTCAATCTTATTCCTCCCTCACTCTTCTGCCTTGCATTTTCCTTTATACTCCTTGGAGAAGAGCCTGAGAGAGAGCCAGGGGCAGATTATTCAGACTGCACAGGATGGGCAGGTTCTCTGTCTGTGGTTGTGGTGGTAGGCTCAGTATTCCTGCTAAGACATTCACCTAGGTATGATCCTCCACAGGCATTTTGGAGAATAAGGCAAAGCAGGCCCTACAGAAGACAGATGCAGCAAGCAGGAGTACTGTTCACACATAAATGTGCTAACATGGTGAAGAGTCTGGTACAAGGTGAACAGTCTTGTTAAAAAAAAAAGGGTAGAAAAAAAAGGCAAAAAAGGGGAGCAAAAGACAACGAATTTATGAATTGTTGGCTCTCCCTGTGCTGTATGACAGATTAGGTATGTAGAAATCCAGATCAGGATGCAAGTACAATGTAACATGTGAGCATCTTGACCTCTATTAAAAAAATGGGGATAAAAAAGCTTGCAGGTCTCAGAAATGCTTAGTGGTGTTGTGCCAATACATGGCAAAAGCATACAAGAGTTAACTCCTGTCTGTCAGAGTGAAAGTGTGTTAGAGCTCTACCCTGTACCCTGGGCTTAGTCCATGGTCATTCTCTGAAAAGAAATTGTGCTGGAGTTCCTGAACAGCAGATCTGCCAGCACCAAGGTTCCTGAGATTACAACAGCGACAAGAAGACCAAACTAGCAAATCCTAAACAAACAGGTCCAAGCCCAGATAAAAGCAACTATTTATGGCTTTTCTGAGTTTTCCCATTTGACTTGTTAAACCCAGATAGATTTAAAACCTAGACAAAACCGTGCAGCCTTTCTTGAGGGTGGCAGAAAGGATATCCCTGATAGAAAAACCTTTTCCTTTTTCTTCAGATAACTTTTAGTTTCTTTCAAGGGAAACATTTCTCTTACTTAATATGAACAAAGAAATATATTTTCTCAAGCTTCATTTTCAGAAATACCCAAATCATTCTGACTTAAATTAAAATATATATATAAATAATGTAATTTGGCCTAAGAAAGACAATCATCTTTTGAAATGTCAGCTCAATTATTTAAAACACAACAAATTATAGGTTGCAGAATGCAACATCTTATAATGGGAATCTTAATAAAAGACAGTGTTACCACTTCCACCTCTAACACTGAAACTAATTTAGTGTGTTCTTTTCCTAGAAGGTGTTCTACCTATTTTGCAATTGTTTCTACCTTTGTTTGGTTTTCTAGCTTTTATCACCACTGAAGAAAAAAACCCAATAAACAACAAACAGAAACAACTCACTGTTTAAATTCAGATTACAATTGCAAACAGGCCCATAATTACTGAAAGTTGGGCAGTAAAAATATTAAAAAGAAACAGTTGCCCATCTGCATGGCTATAGAAGGGATTACTCTTTACAGAACAAATTGGTTTTGGGACTCTCTTCTAGTGAATCAAACCACCCAGAAATTCAACAGTAGCAAGAATCTGCAACATCAGTGAATTCACAATCTTTTTTTTTTTTTTTCCATATAGGAAATTTTGGGGGACAGAGGGGTAGAAAATGTTTCAATTTCTTTTTTTTTCTCTTCTAAAATATTTAAAACTAGTTCTAAATGCTTCTGAAATCTCTCTTAACAATCTGCTTTCTAAGGTCTTGTCTACAAAGGGCTGGCACAGCTCTAGCCTTTTTCATAACTCACCAAAAATTTCCCCCATAGTGCCTCACCCCAGCACAGCTTGTGTTTCAACAAAACCACAGCTGTAAATCTGTAAAATTTTTCAAAAGATGGTCTTGCCAGCATGCTGTTTCCATTATCACGCTCCTGTTCAAACCTTGACATGGCCTGGGTTATGGGACCTGGTCAAACTCTAACAGCTGGATGTAAAACACCTCAGCAGAGAGTGGAAAATCAAACAGGAGGAAAGATCTGAAGAACACTGGGAAGATACAGGTGGCAGAGCTCTCACAAGCTGATAACCTTGGAAGGTTCCTAACTCTCTGTCTGTCTAAAACCTCTTTTATCAGCTTTGCTCAGGGATTAAATATGTTGTTTTGGAAAAATTAAATCAAAATGAGATGGAAAATAAACCAATGACATTTGGAAGATTAGCATGCATTTAAATGCTAGACTTTTTGTCTGCCTAATTTAAATACCTGCTTTCCCTCTCAAAATATATGTGTGTGTTTATACACATAAACATATATACATATATGTGTATGCATGTACTATTTTGTTTATGTAAACCCTCATTTGCACACTGATAGAATAGTCAACTATTTCCAGTGAAAAGTGTTTGAATTTTTCTTTTCTCTCAATTGTACCTATTTGCATGTGATATCAAACCTCACCATATTTAATCTAGTTCTCCTCAAAATACTCCTTAAAGGGTGGGAATGCTCTTATGGCTGGAGGACTAAAGAACAGAGAGCCACAGTCCAAGTGATTACAAGAATAATGTCTCAGATGCAATAGGAACTGAAATAGGATGAACAAGTGCTTCAAACAGTTTCTGGGTTTTGATATTAAAATAAAGGCACAATGTAATGTATCTTTTAACTTAAATATGAGTAGGTGTAATTTAAAAATTAATATTCCAGAAGTTAAAAATCCTATGATTCAAAGTGATTCTTAAGGCCTCACTTTTGAAAGATTCAAATCATAATAAATAAGTATACATGTTTGCAAAACCCTCTGAAAAGTATATGAATCTTCAAAAGAATCCTTTTGCTCTTTTGAAGACAGAATTTGGACAGACTTTTTTCCCAGTTGTATCCCCAGATTCTCCAGCTGCTTCCAAATTCTGCTCCTCTTCTCTTTAGGTGAAAGTTCATTATTTTAAGACTGGATCTAATGGTTGCTGTGCAAGTCCATACCAATGACACTGTTCAAATTATATTTTATTGATGCTGAGAACATCAGATAAAAAAAATTAAACCTTGTTATTGCTGAAAAGAGCAAACAGCCATAGCAAAAGCAGGAATAAAAAGGAAACGAGGATGATAGAGAGTTTAAAAATAACTTCCCACCTGTATGCCTGAAGTATATATCCTTTCCTGTAATGACCAAAGGTTTCAATCACCTTACATAAGAGGTTATAGATCTTGTCCATTGTCACCTTTTAAAAAACTCCAGAAGCTTATAGCTCAGCTAAGTTCTTGAGAGGTGTGAGTGTTTTGTACTATTAGCAGGTACCTATGGCAATCCTTCTGTTCTGTCATAAGGGACTCTGGTCAAATCTGCTACATCTGAGAATATTTTCAAAGCTCTTTCTGTGGATGCCTGAAAGCTCTTTACCCAGATTTCAGGCTTTTTCCTTTGCTTTTTCACCAGAGGGCAAGTGAAGTACAGAGAGTCAGAGTACAGAAGAGAACCACAGCATTCTTAGAGACTGGGACCTAAATGCCCCCAGAGAGGGACCAGCCTGAAAATTAAATAATCTTTTGTTAACAGATGGTCTTTCATGTGATAGATGAAACAAATGGATAAAGGAAGACAGAAAAGTTAAAAAAGAGACTCCCTCTGTTAAATTATTTCTAAGGCATGTAGAACATTTCTCTTTACATTGCTCTCAAAAGTATTAAAACACTCATGGAAATTAATTTTTAAAAATAGGAAAAATATGCCACTGCACATTTGTTTTGCTTTTCTTTGACTTTTTTTCTGTCACAATCCAATCTACCTGCACTTTTAATCTGCTACAAAACTACATTACTATATGTTATGCATATTTTTAGCACTCTTCTTCCAACATAAGACCTCTACACAGTGTTTGTTGAATGCTTTCTATTTATTGTATTCTGAATGAAGTTTCTCAGAAGTCCTGTTCTTTCATCCAACATGATCAGACTGGTTAGTCTCAGCCAGCTTCTCAATAACCCAAAGCCCAGAATGAGGTTATCCATCCTATGTGAAGTTATGCAGATATCTCTGCTATCACCTGTCTTGTTCAGTGTGTACATGAGGTTGGCTGGGTAATTAGAATGAAAATCTGTACAGCTCTGACACAGATCAATGTTTCTTTCTCAGCAAAACAGCAAACCCAGATGGCACAATGTCTTTGCCTTCACAGGGTCTGGGTGCGATTGAAACTTGGCACTCAGTTCAGATAAAAGAGAGATAATTGATGGGGACTGGAGGGGGAGGAGGTGGGCAGCAAAAAGGAATGGCAGGAATTGGGTTTTCTCCTGTAATCATACCTATAGTTCATCTTTCTCAAATAAGTTCACAGTATAGAGCTCTGCCATGTAACTAATTGTACTTAGTTCTTCAGTACTTGGGTCATGAGTACTTCTTCCATCTGTGGTCAAAACCACTCTTTATAAAACATTGTTCTATGCACAACAGAAAAAACTCCAACCAAACAGCAAACAAACCCAGGTTATTTTCATAAGTGCTTCAGCATGCAGCATGCTGATTCAAATCTGTACATACTTGGGATGTATCTACTGGAGAGACAACCATGTGGTGCAGATGTTAGGGCAGCAGTTAATTTTAAATGTCTCACAAGAGCAGTGCCCAGGCAGCAGGCAAGCAAGTGCTCAGTTTGGAAACCATGGGAGCTGCTTTCCCCATGTCCCATCACATCTCGAGGGTTGAGGTGATAGATGGACAGCATGCCAGTCATCAGAAAATGTGTGTTGTGCCTTTAACATTGTTCAGTATGAATTTCCTAGTGGAAGACTGTATACAATGTAAGCAATGGAGATGTAAGCAATATCCTTATCTCATATGATTCTAGAGAACCTCAGTATATTAAAAAAAAAATGTGAGGACCTCATTCCTCTGGCTATTCTGAAGTGGCTAAACCCAGAGAACTTCAGTTATCAAGGCTTTTGAGCCACTTTCTTTCCAGCAGCACTTACTCATCCAGACTCGACACTGTTGTAATGCCATCAGACAGCTTGTATCCTGCTATCTTGGGACTGCCATGAGCAGACAGACTCCTGTCTGCTCAAACTGCAATGTTTATAAGTACCCTGAGTGAACCATTAGCCTGTGATACAGCCCATACTGTCCTCATGCCTGTGAATCAGTGAACAGTTTTTATATATATCTCAACATAAAAGGTCCTCAGGGAATGGAGTCTGAAGTAAGGACTTTCTGAAAATTCAGTTGTCTTTACAAAAACGCTTTCTCCTGCACAAATTATGAACCAACTTCAAATTTCACCAATTCATATTCGGTGTCATCACTCATCAGACAAAATCTATGCAGTTGATATTTATAGAGAAGGATAAGTGTAAAAATAAAATAAATGTGTTGATCCTCTATCATTCTGCACTTGAAATAGTTAAAAAAAAATCTGTGTGGACTAACCTAAGATGAATGTGCAAAATTAAAACATACCACTAAAAAATGCATTCTTTTATACCTACATATTACTATGCTTTTTTTCTACATCACTTTTCAAGTTAATTATCTCTCTTCTAGACCATTAATAAACAAAAAGGAATAAACATCTACATCAGCAATATTTTTTCTGCTTTCTACGACTTTTAGCTAAATGTATGTTTATTGTGTAGAAGCAGTAGAGCATGTTAATTTCTCTTGGAAAAAAAAATGACAATCAGCAAAGAAGAAGAGGACATGGATAATGATGTGCATGTATCTGCTTATTAATGCTCTGCATGGAAGCATGCACAAGCAGCATTTCTGGTAGCCCTGTGTGAAAGTTACTGTTGGTGCACACAAATCGCAGGTACAGAGCACTTCCAATTTCAATAATTGACTACAAGGTCTACTTCTGCAGTCCCTCCTGGGAGTTCATGAGGACATGCATCTGGCACAATGTTAATCATATTTGTTCTGACACACAGCAGTACACTAACTATTTCCCCTGGCAGATTACTTTCTATTACCCAATATAAAAACGGCTGACATCTTCAAAATGCTAATGAGAGATATATCAATTTTTATAAGAGCTTGGATGGCTTCCAAGTATTTTTAAATGTACTCAACAGATTGTGAAATACATTCACTATATGGATATAAATGCAATATGTTAACTTTCTTTGTTGTTGTATGCCTTGTAATCTACACTGGCAGAGATTAAATATGACTGGATGAACAAATGCCCCTAAAATATTGGTTTATTCTTTTGCTTAATTGCTTGTTTTTCTTCAGCTATTTCTTACACTGTAATTGAACAAAATATAATGTCTTTACAGTTGCTACATCAGCTTGCATCACAAAGAAGTCTGGCCCATTGCATTTTGAGCCAGAAGATGAAATTGTGATTGGATTACAGAAAAAAAACTCTAGACCAATTGGAGTGTGGAAATACTTTTTCTTTCTTATTACACTGTGGTGAAAATGTTCTAAATTAATGCCTCTACCTATTTTCTTTTAAACATTTTCCTAACAGAATATCTTCCAATTCAGGGGTAATCTGGTTTTACTGAAAGCTTTATCATAACTGATAGCGATATCCTCAACTGAGTATAATGAGACACACACTCGTGAACAGACTTACCTTCCAAGATGTAGGTTCAGGGTTAGAGATGTGATATACTATTCCTTGAACAAAACTATCTACGGACATATGCAAAAGAAATCACAGCTGGAGTTTTCTCCTCTACATATCTGATTGAAGTTTAATAAATTCAGAAAATGAAGCAAAATGAAGCAAACTGGGGATGGAGAGGAAGGAAGGAAGGAAGGAAGGAAGGAAGGAAGGAAGGAAGGAAGGAAGGAAGGAAGGAAGGAAGGAAGGAAGGAAGGAAGGAAGGAAGGAAGGAAGGGGTGAAGAACACTGTAAAATAATCAAAACATTATGGTTTACCTTGTTTTGCAGAGGATCTGCAAGACATACTGATTTTGCAACATTGCCAAAAATTTGATTGGCTATTCCTTGTTGTGAGCACATCAACTGAGCTTCTCACATCAATTCTAGTGAGAAGTGGAAAACTCTGCAGCAAATTCAATCCTAAGAGCTGGAATATTGTCTTTTCTAAGCCTGATGTTATGAACAAAGTATAGCAACTTGGTAAAAATAGCTTTTTGATAGAAAGAGATAATTGCATGATTTTCAAGACAGTAAATGTGTTGAGAAAGTGTGCGTCTTCCGGAATAAGCTTTAATTATTACATACAACTCCAGGAACTGGGTTTTTGGGGGGGTTTGCTTGTTCGTTTGTTTAACAATCTCAACAGTAATGTTGAAAGCATCACAAACAGTAGAGTATATTCATATGTGGCAGAAGAAACATTTGTTTTAGCATAACAAGTGAAAGATAAATGCTAAAAAACCCACAAAATGCTTAGCCAAAGTAATAATTTTGAGCTACATCAAAAAATATTTATTGTGTCCACAAAAGTATGCAGTAAACTAAAGAATTTGCTCCTGAAATTATCCTGTTCTTGGTAGAACATAATAAATAGTTAAATTAGTTTCCTACTGTAATCATAATGGAATAACAGGTTTTTTTGGAGTGGTGTAAATGGAGAGCTTTCATATATCATCATATATGAATCATATAATTTCTTTGATTGTATGCATTCATTCTGAAAAAGGACCGGTTATAGGCAAAAATATTCTGCTTTATTTCTAAAGGCTCAGCTGTACATCTAAAGACCCTTACATACAAACATTGCTACCTTTAGGAACAGAGTTGTGGTGTTTCTACCCTAAGCCTTTTCTAGTGGTCTCTCAGAGGCTTCTGCATCAGTAACATCCTCAGAAGATACAAATTAATGTCAGCACCTCAGCCACCACAGTTTATAACCCAGCACATAAACTCACACTTACCTTCAGTAAGGGCTTCAGCTATAGCTTCAGGCTGCACTCTGGCCCTACTGCAGTGTGGACATATTTTATTGATTCTGCTGTGGGAACAGGAACTTGGGAGTGGTTAAAACTTCGCTCATGTTGGTAGGAGTCAGAAAAACTCCCATCGGCACATCAGTCTTTCAAATCTGTTGATCAGTGTAGACTAAAATAACAGTTCTCTGAAGCAACCATTTCCTAGCTTGGCCACAGATGCTTCAGCAGTTTTATGAAGTCTTATTTTAATACACAAAACCCTGTGACTATGTTCTTCCAGAGCTATGGAGGTGAGGAAAGGCATCTGCTTTAGAAGGTCTCAGCAGCATAAGAGCAGTGACTTGTCATGAAGGAAACTGCAGCTGTCACCCTGAGAACAATCTCTTTGCCCTTGTAATACTGGGACACAGAAATCGCATTGCTGCATGTAGAGGAACTCTGTAAATGGCCTATTAATAGATATTGAAAAGAAATAAAGAGAATTTTGGTAACACATAACGTGCAAGATGACTAGAAGATGTAAAGCTAAGAACAGGAGGATTTGGTACACGTACCAAAAGTACAAACTTCTTTTGGAAATGCATGAAATTTCTGCTATGCCCATAGTATAAATTGGTCGGGGACGTTCCAAACACTTTGCTAGAGACCTCAGTTTTACTTTTTAGTCCAGAAAACTGGAGGCTGAATCCAGACATTAATGGGCTACATCATCCCCAGAAGGAGAACAGTACATGTCCGTATTTGACAGACTTAGAAAAATACATTCATTTATAGTAGATGAAGACAAAACCTGCTATAAAGAATTTTTGATGTGCTCACATGAAGAGTAAATAACCATAGAAATAACCTGAGATTCCAGTTCATTGAGAAGTCCAATGACAGACATTTTGCTCTTCTTTCCAATAATATCCAGATTTCAGGCAAATATTGATACCCTACAACTGAAAGTATTTTAAAATACCATGCAGAACCCCAATTTCTATGAAAACCTGAAGCAGTCTGAGGCTAAATGAAACACAATGCTCTTGAAGAAGTATTTCTATTTTACTTCGTAAAGTATATTCTTGATTCTGATAAGCACCTTTATACTATTGTAATAAGTGATAAATAACAGTAATGAAAATGAGATATTACCTTATATAACAATAAAAAACTAATTGGGTTTACTAACAGGATTATAACTGATCTATGTATCAATTTTCACTAATACAGAGCTGGTGTTTAATGTACAATTAATTTTTTCATCAGTTTTATTCTTTTTTTTTTTTTTTCCTGGACGTGTTAGGCCAGAAACACAAACCACTATAAAACATTTATGATAAATATCACTTTGGCATTGCACTGCACAGTCTTGGCCATTGAAGCTCATAGTGGTTTGACCCTGGCCATCAACTCAGCACCACACAGCCATTCACTTCCTTCCTTCCCGGTGGGATAGGAGAGAGTCAGAGGGATGAAAGTAAGAAAATTCATGGGTTGAGATAGAGACATTTCGATAGGTAAAGCAAAAGCCATTTGTGCAAGAAAAGCAAAACAAGGCATTAATTAATTTGCCATGGGCAGGCAGGTGTTCAGCAGGGCCCCACCACACATAATGGTTACTTGGGAAAATAAACGCCATCATTCTGAATATTCCCCTCCTCTTCTTCTTCTTCCCCCAGCTCTATATGCTGAGTATGAGTCCATATGGCCTGGACCATCCCTTGGGTCAGCTGGGGTCAGCTGTTCTGGCTGTGTTCCCTCCCAGCTCCTCGTGCACCCCCAGTCCACTGATGGTGGGGTGGTGTGAGAGACAGAAAAGGCCTTGACTCTGTGCAAGTGCTGCTCAGCAACAATGGAAACATCCCTGTGTTACCAACACTGTTTCCAGCACAAATCCAAGGCACAGTCCCGTACTAGCTCCTGTGAAGAATGATTACTCTGCTCCACTCAAAACCAGCACAAGGCTGCAGCACACTTGGTAGAACTATGCCAAGAGAAGAGCAAATATAAACTCTTGGAAAAGTAACAGTTAGCTGTTGACCCTCTCGCTAAGTTCAGCTAATTTGCTGATAACTTGTTCTTAAACTCTGTACCTGCTGGATATAAACCATTATTACAGCTGTGAGATAGAAAAATTGCTGCAGAAAACAAACCAAGTCTGATAAGGGAACTCAGCTGAACCCGTGGCCAGCTGATTACCTGTGATGGGACCTCTTCCAGTTCATAGCAGTTTTGGCACGTGGATAAAGTTCTGAAGCATGAGAAATGGTTATCCTACAAGCTGGGTGAATATTTTTGCACTAGATATATTATTTAGTGAAAGTCATCTTCTCTGCATTGAGAAAATTATTTTAAATAACTTACTTTATATACAAATGTACCTAATCAAACACTGTTCATTAAGTAATGTATTTGAAGAGTAGTAACAAACATTAATTGAACAATTTGCTAAGGATCATTTTTGCAGATATGTAAGCAGTTTTGGCTCTGGTCATGCAAAAACCGCTCTCTGATAGCACCTATATTTATGTGGATTCCAACTGAAATAAATAAGGCTGCGATTATATCTATACTACTGTAGTAAAATAGGACTGCATCTCCTCTCTTGCACCAATGTAATTATATATGAGATGGTCAGTTTTAGTACTACCAAACATAATTAGGCTCCATGACAAGAAAATCACATGCAAACTACCATAGTCCTGAACTATGCTACTTCATTCACCACGGCCAAGAAAGATTTGGACAAGGAAGAATTGCAATACTGTATCCATGTTCTATATAATGCATGTGTTAATGACAGTGAATACCATGCATGGGTCTACTGAAAACAGAATTTGCTTCAGGATGTATTTTTATTATATTTTTGAGTCACCATTAGGATATAGGACTTTGGGCTGTCAGTAGAAATACACGCTGCTGGAGACAAGCAGTGATATCAAAGCAGTATCTTTAGGCCTTTGAGTGTGATGCAGGCATCCTAATCTTGTGGGGTTTAGAGCATTCCTTATGTGTCAGTTGTCAAGGCCTCCAAGGAGAAGGAAACCATGGAATAATGCTTATAACCATGTGGATGAGTATGTGACATGATGGCAAATGAAGCAGTGGAACAAAACATGAGTAATCAGTGCTTCTTGAATGGGATTTGCTATTGCTTTTGTGCCTGGGGGTCCCTCCTGGACAACACTAAATAAATAAATAGAATGCAAAGTTAAGCAAAAGCTCAAACTATAAGGCTGGGCAAAAGGAAGTGTTTATTCGCCTGTTTTTTCTTATGTTGTCCTCATTTTCAAAGACTTGGTATTTTGTGGGGGATATATTTGACTATTGGACAAAGGTGTGTGGCACACAGTTAATATGAAAGCAGCTTGAGTGCAGGACACCTAAAATAATATACTGGGGTTGATAAACTTGGTACAGATTCAGTGTGTTAACAGAAAGATTAAAAAAAATGGAGTATTAATCCAGTGACTCCAACACACTCTACAAAGGAGGCTAATATTAATATTTCAGTTTTACAAACTGAAAAATGAAACAAAAATATTAGTCGGTTTGACTACCTTATGCTACTATCTGACATTGTAACATCAGATAAAGATTCAAATTCAAGATTCCTAATCCATGATTTTATCAATATTTTTCAATGGAAAATATTGGAATACAAAATATTGTGGAAATGGCCATTTTAAAAAATTGCAGGATATTCTGATTTGCCAAATTTCTCCTATTCAAGTTTCTTAATTTTCCATAGAAGGTTGAAGTCTTCAAGAAAATCTTCTACTCACGGCAATTTCTGTGTCCATGGGAAGAGTTTACAGAAAGTTCATGTCAAAAGGTTTTTGACACAGTTAGTTACAATACATTTCAGGCAGGAACTTCAGGTTCAGTATCTGGTTCAGATCACATTGACTTTATATTTGAATCTGCATCTCTCATCTGCCAGGTGCATGCAAACTTTAATAACTGCTTTTTAGAAAGGGTAGTGTCCTTGCATGGTATAGAAACTATTAAAAAGGTCAGAGAAGAGTGACTTCAACATGCTTGTTTTAAACAGGAAAGGCAGTTGAGTTTTCCTGCTAAAATCAGAAAATGTCAAATTCCACAGAGTTTAAAAATTATTTCAGAATAAAGGAAAAGTATCTTCATTCCACAAACCATATAGGAAAAATATCAAAATTCACTAGAGGTTTGTTCTTCTTGAAAATACCATGCAAAGATCTATTGACATAATGGAGGATTTTTTGACAATACTGACTGCCTACCCAATGCCTATAGATTTTCTATATTGATCTACATTTGGAAGTAAAAATAGTAACACCTGTTATCCTTAAATGTGGTAAAAGCCACAGAAGAAAACAAATTCTCTGCGTATTCTTGACAGGGAATCACTGCTTCATTGTTTTAAAATTATTTACTTTATTCTCCTCTATTAAGATAAAGACATTCAAATCACTACCAAACTTAGATAACACTTGAGAAGGAAGAAAACAAGTCTATCTCAAACTTCTCCACTGACCTGCAGAAGCCTTTGCTGCTATTCCACAATGCCTTTGTTAGCGTGACTCACTGGGAGCCATGACTGATCACTCAATTAACATTTCTTGTTCTTGCAGCTGCACTAGACAGTCCCAGATGTTCCATGAATAAAATAATTGTAGTGTTCCTGAGAGTGTCAATTTTTATTTGTCACTTCTCTTCCTGAATCTGCTACAGCTCATCCCAACTCTTTTAAAGCTGGTCTGTCCACCTTTTTGCCTGTGGTTTCTGTCCTGTAGGATACCCAAAAACAGGGGATATAGCCATTCAAAGATTTGTTCATTTCAGGGCCACGCCAGTAAAAGGAGATATCCTTGAACAGATTTGTAGTAAAGACATTATTTGCAATTTACATTTTAATAATGGTCAAACCCTAAAAACTGTTAAGTGCTTGATTCCATTAACTGCTCCCTCATCGTTTTCAGGATTTAGACCCCTGTACCTGAAGAATGCAGGGTAGCCCAAATAAATGCACAAAATAACATCAAGAGTCCTGAATCTGAGCTGTAGATTTTGTTTCTGTTCTTCTCTGTTTTATTCAGTACTCTCCCTTTTATAACAGACAAATTGGAAATAAATTCAATGCAATTGCAACTACAATATCCTGAAGAAGACTGATACTAAGTCCTAAAGTGTGTTGTTCCAAATAAAACATACTCATCAGAACAGATTTTTGTCCTGTTATTAATTAACATAATTACTTTTACATTTATGAGAAAATTTTTGTCAGATTTCTATGTCTGACTTGCTGTGAATTCTACAGAGAACGGTAATATATTGTTTAGACACTCCCAATATGATGCCATTGATTTTATTTGGCAAGTTATTTTTTCTTTCTAGGGAATTTAAAAGAATCAAAACAAGGTAAGACAGCAATAGCTAGGAAATCACGTTATTGAATAATAAAAAGGTTTAAGTGGGACAGAACTCAGAAATTCAGAATATATGAGATGTAAGTAGTCAGGATGAACATGAGAAGGAAAGAAAATGGAAGAATGTCCAAAATTAAAATAGAAAGCTATTCTTTTAAAAGAGTTTTAGAAGAAATTTTAATGTGACCATTTACATAAGGAGGAGCTGTCACTAGTGGTGTAAAAGTCTACTAACTGGAAAAAAATAAAGTGCCTATATGATAAGCCTGTAAGATAAGCTTTACTGTTGTTGTATTTGAGGAGTGTGGAAAGTGTTAGGAAAAGCTTTCCACTTACAGGACTGTTTATTCTCAACTTTGGTTCACTAATTTAAATGTCACAGTTGAAGGTTTTTATCTCTACCTGTGTGAAAAGTGCAGGCAGGCATTTCACTTAATCTTCAGCTTGTTTCTGTGCAATGATTAACCTGGGTAAAACTTTAAATAGTTATTGATCATTCCATTACCTAAGCACCTAATAGAGCAGAGGTTAAGTTTATGGAAAAGTAAAAAGTTTTGCCTGTTTTTATCCTTTAGATTCTGTTCTCTGAATACTTCATCTCAGATCTACAGCATGTGTATTGACTTGAGTGTAAAATGTGTCCCTGAAGTCAAGGGTATTATTTGCTTATTTAATGTCAAATATATTTTTAAGAGTTGTGATAGATGAAGGTCATATCTAATATAGCACAATCAAGCTTAAATGAAGTTAAACTTTATATTAATTTATAATTCCTACAGTTAAGAATTTATAATTCCTACAGAGCAATTTAACTTTCACATGACAATAGAGAATTTATTTTTTTAAATATTTCATGTTAGATGGTCTCCTTTTAGCTTTGTTTTGATCAGATATGTGTTTTAGTGAGGCAGATGATGTTTGAAGAGCAAAAAGTACACAGGAAACATAAAGCAAAAATTTACATTAGAAAAACTTAAAGGCTTCTCTGCATCCCAAAACTGTGAGGTTCACAATTACAGTGTGAGTGTTCACAGACATAGTGTGAGGATATTCCTATTGCTGTAATAGTATTTATTATTCCTATGTATGCTACTGGGAACTCCTAGTTTCCTTTATGTTTAGTGAATAAGACCAAGTTTTATAAGCAGACATCTAAGAATATCTGGAAAATATTAGTTTCTGTTCACTTGGTAGAAATCAAGACAGAATGAGTTGCTCATGTTTAATCACCTTTATCACAGACATGTAAAGCTAAACAGAATTAGTTCAATTCAGAACATCCCACCATCTTTCTACAGTGATCATTTGTTTTATTACAGGTAAAAGTGAAAGGGATAAAGCAGCCCTCAGTATTCCTGACTGTAGAAGACTGTACCTTCTTGCTGGTATATTTGAGCCAATATAATTCAGTCCTTATAGTAGCTCAAATAACAACTGGGTGACTCCACTGCTGAGGAAGAGATCTAGAACATACTAAGATTTAATGTATGATATGTTTTTCCCTGAGAGTACAGTTGCTCACATGCTAACCTTGTTCAGGGAAAATTGAGAAATGACAATCTCGTTAAATAGGATTTGTTTTTCCACTCCTTTTCATAACTGATGTATTCTGAACACTTTCTAAGCTAATATTCTTAGTGTTGGTGTAATCATGTTTTACATGGGAATAGATGTAGCTGAAGCTATTAAGGTCCTCTATCTCTCTGAAATTCCTATCTAGTAAAACCTGCTTCACTGAGTGAAGATAAAACAGTAGGGTACTGGGTTTTTGTCCTAATTTTAGTAATGACCTTTTACACCACAGAAATAATATCTACAGCACACAAAGCAGTATTTTAAATGGGCAGGTTTCAATTTAATGCCCCTTACAAAGTGAGCTTGGGAACTTCCTAAAATCCAAGCCTTTTATACTAATATCAATTTATATTGCCACGAACCCCTTATATTTTATTTAGTATAAGAATGGAGGAATTGACTTAAAGAGATCCAATTCATGTTCTATACAAGAACTTTATTAAAGTTTAATAATACAATAAAAATGTGCATCATTGCATGTATCATTACTTCGGCCTTCCATCATTCTATCTCTCTGCATTCTTGTCAAGCCAGGACATCACTGGAAGTACAGAGATGGTAAGACTGATTTTTGTCTATGATACATTCCTAAAAGAATTACCAATCCTTGATTTAAAAGAAATCAAAAAACTTTCTAACAAGATTTCATTTAAATCAGTACTGAGAATTCAGGAATGTCCAAATCAGCATTCAGATTATTCACTGTATTGGGAAGATGTGAGGGGATGTAGTGGAGGGAGAGAAGAAAACCCCACAACAGTATTCCAGAATATGAAATGTGTGTACTGCAGCCTCCAGAATATCTGCCATTATGTTTGATCTCTATGGATCTTAAATTACAGTTCATCTTTTACTGAAGTCATTGTTATTGATGGATGTTCTATCAGTACTATAATTTTGATTAATCCATTCTTCATTGCTTAATTGACTTGCAGGTTTTGAAAAATCCTGCAAAGAAATTCTAACTGCACTTTTCTAAGTGCAATGTGAGTCATGCCAGCATGTAAATATACCAATGTTACTGTTAACATTGCCAGTACTTATACTTTTAGATATGAAGACTTATGTGTTAAAATACTGAAAATACATTTCCCTTTTGATTTTAACTTGATATGAAGAGAAATGCTAATTGTCTAAATATATTTTTCTTACTAAGGATAAATTATGAAAAGCAAACAAACAAAACTGTTACCTGTTGTTGCTGGGTTTCAGGGTTTGAGATTGCTTTGGGGTCTTTTTTCAGTTTAAGCCACATATAAATCATATCATGATTATCCTAAATATACTAAATATGAGAAAAAATATTTATAACTATTCAAATGGCTCCTCTATACTAAAAACCCAGGTTTTCTTTCTCCTGCCTGCTGGTTGCATATGCCAGTTACATCTTGTCTTTCAGGTAGTAAACTCCTTGGAGTGGGAATTCTGTTGTCCTCTCCTTTAAGGGGCCTAGCACAAAGCAAAACTTACTTGATTTAGCCTCCACTTGCTCCTGCAATATATATTTCTTATAGTAATGTTCAGCCATAAGAAATAGGTGACTAAGGTAATTTTTATTTTACACATGGCTTTGGGAAAGGCATGAAATTATACAATTTGTGACAACTCAATACAGTATTTAGGTGGCATTTATTTCTCATTTTAAGAAAGGCATTGATACATAAACTGTTAGGGATTTTTGAATGGATGAAGCAAAATATGTGTGCCAGTCAGTCTGACTACTGTTCAAGTGAAGGTTATAATGCTGGCACCACCTCAGCAGGCCCAGCTCCAGTGTTTGCTCTTGTAAGCAGCAGCTGAGTGCTAGATCTGTAAAGTGACCTGGGCTTGGTCTTTCCTGCACTACACACTCCTTAGCTTCTAAAATTCTTCTCCTTTCCTGATATAGGAAAACGATTTAGAGTTTTCCTTTCCTTATGGACTCGCATACTAACAAGAGAGTTTTGCTCCTTCCATTGTGGTGTTTTGAAATGGTCTTTTCACTCAGTTCCCATCAATGTGGGAAACCTTTATCAATGAGGCATGTTTCATGCTTCAGTAAGACAACTCCTATGCCTGAAGTACTGAAATGGTTTGCAGAATGAAGATACTAGTTATGAGATTGTATTTTTTTCCTTCATCTTTTTGGACTACAAAAATTGAACTAATATGGAACATGAATTCTTTCAGCTGTCAAATCTCCAAAGGTTTTCTTGTATGAACCATTTCCACATACTTGTTTCACCTGAAGTATCACTAGGCCTGAGAGTATTAAATCTTTTGGCATGTGTCATACATTTACAATAAATTTGCAAAAGATGTGCCATTATCTGTGCAAGAGAGAGACGTTTTAAAGAGAGTAATATTTTCAACCCTGTGGATTCAGTCAAGAATTAACTTCATGTACATGAGTGATGTTACTAACTGATCAAGTCGTTTTTATGATCAGATTTCTCTAGAATATTAATTTTCCATAGCCCATCCTAATGGAATTATAAAAAATACCATAAGCACTCAAGAATTTTGAATGCATACAGAAATTAATTCGGAATTGAAACCAACAATGAGATTTGCATTTCTGTATCTGGTCACACCCAGAGAACTAGCAGTTATTCTTCAAAGCCATTAGCAGAATACCCAAACCAAGGAAAAAAATTAGTACCACCTTTGGACATTGGTTGTCTTATTTTTGGAAAGTCAGCACAGGACTGCTCATTCAACTCAGAACAAAGTCTAGGACAGATGTAATATTTGGTTTAGGGAAAACAATGAAAGTATATGGCTCAAACATTTATTATTGAATATACATGCAAAGGTAATGATGCAAGCCATACATAATCTGGATTATTTGTCTACTAAAATATGCAAAGAAGCTATATTCTATGATTCTATATTGAACACCTTTCTTTTCCCAAAGTAATGTCAAACTGCTTCCTGTTCATGGTAAGTCACTGAAAGGCAAAGAAAAAGGAGGGATGGTAGCCTCCATTAACATAAGTCAGCATTGAACTGTGAGCTGTGGATCATAGTCAGAATGATTTGGGTTGGAAAGGAACTTAAAGATCTCCTTGTTCCAACCCTCCAGTCATGGGCAGGGACACCTTTCACTAGACCAGGTCACTCAAACCCCATCCAGCCTGGCCTTGAACACTAGCAGAGACGCAGAGCTCACCACTTCTCTGGGCAACCTGTTCCAGTGCCTCACCACCCTCACAGTGAAGAATTTAGTCCTGATATCTAATCTAAACATCTCCTCTTTTAGTTTGAAGCCATTAACCCTTGTCCTATCATGCCTTTGTAAAAAGTCCTTTTCCATCTTTCTTGATGCCTGTTTAGATACTGGAAGACTATTATTTCTATCATCAGTCTGTATGGATGCTTGTGGTAAGTGAAAAGAAGAATTAGGAAAGCTGGATGTGTTCTCCCTCTGTCTCATTCCTTCCTACAACACCTACCAAATCGCCTGACCAGAGTAATGAATTGGAGGGAGTGCACTCCTGTCAGGTTTGCAGATGGCAGCAAATTGGGGGGTGCTGCCAATATACTTGAGGTCATGGCTGCCATCCAGAGGGGCCTTCTGAAGGAAGGGCTCAGAGCACCCTAATGAATTCAAGGACAAATGCAAATCCCTGTACCTTTTTTTTCTGTGAAGAGACCCTTGAAGCAGTACAGACAAGGACAGGGGACAGTTTTGTAAAAGAGCCCCTGGAGATCCTGGCCGACACCAAGCTGAGCATCAGACAAGAGAATGCTCTGGCAACAGAGGCAGCCAACAGCATCCCAGATTTTTGTGACACAGCCTGTCAATTAGGGAAGTGATTATCTCCATGTGCACAGCGCTTGCTGGGCTGTTTTAAGTACTGAGTACCTGCCCAGCTTGGGCCTTCCAACAAGGAAGACACAAATAAACTGGACTGAGCTCAGCACATATTATTGGCAGGGCAACATTTGCCTTGTCAGGAGAGGCTGAGGTAAGCTGAGCTTCTTCCTCCTACAGCAGGAATAACTTCAGGAGGAGAAGGCAGCAGCCTTCAGCACCTACAGGGAGCACATCAAGAAAGTGGAGGACAAGGGGCAGGACAAGAGATAACAGTCATTGTCTGAAATAACAAACATTTGGCCAGATATAAAAAAAACCTGTTTCATGATGAGGACATGTCCAAGGAGGATATACAACTTCCATGGTTACTGATTTAAGGCCAAATTGACTACGTTCTGAATAATCTGTCTGGCTTTGCAGGTCCTTCTGCTCTGAGCAGGAGGCTGAACTAGAGATCTCCTGAGGTGCCTTTGACCTGACCAGTCCTATGGACAGCCTGATCCAACAGGGCTTACATGACTGAGAATGTTTTCCAGCAAGGAAAGACTTACTGGTCTTTGCTAGAAATTGTGGTGTATAGTTTTTTGCTGTTTGTGGGTTTGGTTTCTGGGTTTTTCTGCACAAATCAAACATCTATGTCTCTTTTCTATGGAAATCAGAAGTTGCTGAGATAAAACAGAATACTGTGCCCCAGAGTTTTGGCCCTAGCATGAGGATGACAGGTATTCATGCAGGTCCCTGAACCCAACAGCTGGAATTTGCTCCAAGTCCAAAAGTTCACACACTGATATAGGAATAGAAAGGTATGGAAAACAAGTTTGTAAACTTGGCTGATGATCTTGGTGCAGTGTAGCACAGTAGCTGCCATTTGAACAACTTGCATGATTAGAAGAGAGATATGCAAGCTGCACATACTGGATTTAGGGAGTCCTGTTGCTACATCAAGTTGCACACCTATCCACAACATAAACATTTTTTTCAATTCTGAGCCATAAGTGAACTTCCAGTGTATTTGCTGAATGTATATTTCTTTATTCTTAGTTGTAATGTCATGGAATTTTGAACAATTCCTTGTCAGTCATATGATTTTGGCTTTGAAGAAGAATTTTTTTCCCTCTCTATCTTTCTCCTTGTGGGGCAGAGAATGGCAACAGGTATAAATCAGGCAAGTGACTGCTTTGTCAACAAAATGCATTGCAGTATAAACCTGTTTCTTATTATAACACCTAGTTTAGATGTTTTTTAGAGGGAAAGCTAATCCAGTAACCTATGCTACGCTATTTGTGTGCAACATGGGCACACAAGCTTAAAGTAAATGTGTTTATTAGTTTGATTACATGGGGATATATCACTTCTGCACAGGGAATCAATTAGCTCACAAATTTGGAAGGACATATTTACAATAAACAAAGATGTCAAGTTGTTTATTTAATGATATTGTATCTACCTGAAACATACAAAGAAAATTTCTGGAGAGCTGGAAGTGAAGACTGCTTGGGGTTTTTTATTTGTTTGTTTTTTTGCGAGTGCAGCAGCACTGAATCACAAAGAGAAACTGAATTGCATATATACAGAAGGTAATCAGACGGGTGTGTCCTCAAATGCCATCAGCATTGGGTTGTGCATCATAAATGAGATGATTAAATGATCCCTGTAAGTAAATGAAGCAATATGTAATAGGTTAGCAGAGACATTGTAATGACTGACCTAACAACAGTGGTGTAGACGTGAAGGTAAGTCAGAATGCATTTAGAAGTGGCATGCCACCTGATGCTATTATTAACAGTATTTACAAGCTTTATTAGACTTTTTTTCCAGAAGCTACTTTTGAGCTTAAACAAAAATTTGAGTCTGATGCAGAAATTTCTGGGCAAATGTATCATCTGTATTACACAAGTGGTCATATTAGTTAGTTAGAATGGTCCCTTCTGGCCTGAAAATCCGCAACTTGACAAATGTATTGTAATTAGCATAATGACTTGCTTGAGGTATATGTGGTGCTACAAAGCCAGGCTACGTGTAAGCATGCAGATAGGTGATGACCATAATGGTGTGTTACCTTCACAAATTGCTGGGTCTGGACATCACTCTGTTGTGGCATAATAACAAATGGCAACTTTTCAGCTGTGAGGCAAGTGTTTCTAATCCACTCAGGTTCTTATCAATTGAACCTAAAGGTGTGGTTGTCATCTACAACTTCTAATGAAATCGGGAGATGCAGATACTTAGCAGACATGAAAATCATGCTCATAAAAATTGGTAGGTATCTATTTCCAGAGATAAAGTTGAATGACAATCTCATCATTAAATTAAGAAGACTATCCAGTGTAGGTCTGGTTTAAGGTACATATAAAATTTAATGGAACATTAAGCAATGGGCCTATTTTATTTACTTCTGCTAGCATCTTATACAAAGAATTTGTGATTTTGAAGGCATTTATGGCTAAGCAAACAGAGCGTAGACAGTATGCAGGCTTTAGCTACTAGAGTATTCTAATGGCCTCATGCACTGGGTTAAAAAGACAAGCATATATTCTTTGCAGTTTGTTCACAGGTATGTTCATCAGATACACAATTTCTTATTCTCAGATAGAAATACTCTGTATGGTGTCAATTACTGAAGTAAACTGTACTGAGAGCTAATCAGATGAGAGTAGTCTAGGCCAACGTAATGTTGCTTCCCCAGGCCTTTTAGAAAACATCTGATATCTTGTGAAATATTTAAACAGATTAATTAAATAAAGCACATGTTTAACTGTGTTAAAATAGGAGCATCCTTTCTTTAGGGAGTTGTTTGTAGTGGATGGTAGAATCATCATTGTCATTTTATTTTAATATTTGAAATACGCTTTTTGAAACATGATTTCACATTTTTTACAGTTTAACAGTGTTTAAAATGTTGTTTGCCTCAGAACTTATCTGAAGTAAACATGGCTCAAGATGCAATGAACACATTTATTTATGCTATTTTACAGTATTTTCTCTGTACTGAAATTTTTATAATCCTAATGGTTTTTACTGCTTGACTGTAATTTCTATTATTTATTGCAGTTAGTAACACACTTTCTTGTCATATCATCCTGTTCTTCAATTTGACCTGTGGATTGAAGTTTTCCCAGTTGTAGAACAGGGTTGTACTTGCCTGATGCTTTTCAGGCAGTTGATGTGGGCGTGGGGGCAGAGGGTAAGAAGAAAAAGGTTCTGACTGAGCAGAACATTTAAGTGGTTGCTTGAAGTTAATTCCCATTTAAAGTGGCTTATCCAGAAGTTATTATCTTAAGTATATGATTTAAGATAAGCTATTGCATGTGTGATGAACTGAATCAGTGTTTTGAGTACTTGGAGCTGAATTTGTCAATACACCATATAGACATGACAGTGTATTTTTGCATGGTTCTCTTATTAAATGAGATTAGCTGAATTGCAAGTAAATGGTATTCTATATTGCCATGTAAAATATGAAAAGATAGAACCATAAATAAGTCACAGAGCAATACAATGTTCCTGAAATAGACTGAATTTCTTAATGTGCTTCTTGTGCTCTCCATTTTGGAAGGCAACTCAATTTTCCATTAAAAAGTAGTTAATTTTCCCTGTAGGGAAAGTACCTGGTAGGTACCCAAGTAGGGAAGACAAGTATCATCCCTAAAGGAAATAATTTTAAGCATAATATTACAATCTGATCTATAACTATGAAGTCCCTTTGGCATTAACATTTTAGGAACTGGAGAATAGTTTTGAAATGATTGAGTAACAGTGATTAAAGTCTTATTTGTTTTTTAATTAGTAGCCATAATGCAAAACCAGGAGTAGTTCTATCCTTTAGACTGGATTCTCACACTATTACAGATTCATGGGGTGTTGCTCTAATGAGGTCAGAGAATTTATTCTTCATTAACACAATGAGGGAAGAATTAAGTCCTGTGGTGTAACACATACCTTTAGTACCTTAAATTTAATACTTTCTTTTTACTTTTGAATGCTTAAATGTATTACCACTTCATTCTCTTTCCTCTCCAGCACATAATTCTTGTAAGCATGACAGAAATGTTCTTCCTTCAGGATTCCATCAAAAAGACTATCGTGGCAGGAGACCAAGGAGTTTTGCAAGCATAGAGAATATGAATGAGTTGATAAATGTTTGATACTTTCAAGTAAGATTAAATGGGTACCCCATTGTTTCACAGGTTGCTAATATCATGCTACAGTCTTGATCAGAAAGGCATGAGAAGCACTTATTGATTTTTCCTGCAGGACTGTAATTACTGCTAGTCTGCTTTTTGTATCCTACAGGATGTTGTGGTAATGATTTCATTGCACACAGCCCATTCATTTCTAATGACTTCTTCATTTAAGATTTGAATGTTTTCTATTATATTCTTTCTTTTTTTACATGCTCATAGAATAACATGCAACATAAAGAAAATAGAATATATATTTCAATCTACTATTTTTCTATTTTCATAACCGTGCTAAGTGGAAGCAATCACATAATATTTTCTTACTAAAAAAAAATAGGTCAGCACTCACCTCTGCAAATCTGATACAATCTTTTATTTATTTTAGACTGGATGGCTGAAAGTGATTTTACATGGGGTGCTAACCTTCTGCTACATAATAGTATGTGAAAATGTGCTCCAGACTGTGAACTTGTGTCTCCCTTAACAGATGCCCCACTGAATTCTGTCACATTAGGTATCTCAAGGACATATTATCAGCTTTTCTCAGGGAAAATAATATCCTGCTGTGTGAGCTGTCCTCTCCATATCTGTAGAACTGCTGTTGAACAAAGTAGTAGGTGAATATAGTAGTGAAAACCCTTGATGTTCAATGACCATAATTTACTTCTGCACTAAAAATTTTAAAAATAACATAAGGCATCTTTTTTTACCCTAGGTGTTAGTGCATCTGTGTTCCAAACCGAATAGCAAGTTTTAGTATAACCATAGCAAAATGCTGATTGATAAGAGCTTTCACAGCATCTGGGTAAATCGCTGCACATGGTCCCCCACAACATATCTGAAACAAGAAAAGAAAAATTACAATTCCATAATGCATCTAATTCCTCATATCACAGACAATACCATGAATAAATTTAACTGAACTTGGCTGCTTGGCCCAAAGACTGAAGTTAAGGTGATGAACAGTAATGTTCACCTTGACTAGCAAAATCTAAGACTTACACTTTGTCCTTTTTGTACTGAGACTCAACTTTTCACTCCTGTTCCAGTTTGTGTACACCAAGCAAATTGGATTAAGTCAGATTAAAAATGCTCAAGGTTTTAATCACAGTCAGAAGTATGTGGGGCATAATTTTTCACAAGATCTGTATAGCATAAATGGCTACTCCAAAGGCATTTTGGTCAGCCTTCTGGTCCAGTTAGTGCTAGGAGAAGTCTGTCTTCCCACAAGGCCACAGGTGACCTGCTAGCTAACTTAGGCATCTAAGCCAAAGGCATAAAGTTATACAAACATAAATATTCCCCCATGCCACTTCAGCCACTTGTATGATCCATAAATTCTACTCTGAACATATGGAAACAGAATAGAAATCTGATGTAGTGTTAGCTACTGTCATAAAATCTGCACTGTTTTATTCATCACACTCCTGTTCTCTTCTTTCTAGTTTTGTCAAGTCTAGTCTACTCCATTCTATTAAAATTATGTTTATTCTATGTAGTATACATATTAATATAATCAAAGCATTACTTATATACTTTTACATATAAATACTTAGAACCATATATTATATAGTTACTTATATTCTTATGTATTGCAGTGTATTCTGCATACACACACCTCCCCCTAATATATATTTTGGGTTTGATGTTCTAGCCTTTGAGGACACATCTGTAGAATTAGATTTCAGTTTTCTAATTTCACCCCTCATTCCATGGAGAAGGTATTTTACAGGAGAATGGAGAGGTAGAAAAAAACACTGTGACTTCAAAATGAAAAGCATCTTTTTCTGCTTATTATCACCTCATATAACACAGAAAACTTTATTAACAGAAAATATATACTATATATTCCCTTAAAGGAGGTTAAGTCTTTGATGGATAAGGAAGAGAAACAGAAACAGGGGAAAAGAAATTATATCATATGTATGAAATGCACGACTCCTTTTAAACTGCATGTATTAAGACCAGATGAGAAAGTAGAAGGCAACATCCAATTGAGAAATGAATCAAGGAATGGCAAAGTGAAATGACTGTATTGCAATAAACAAAGAACAGAGGCAGGAAGTGAATGAAGCATCAATGAAAATAATGCTAAGGTAAATAGATGCCCCATTACTGAGGACTCTTACAGATGTAATTTCTCAAGATGACATTGTCCAGAGAAATCTTGCCTACAGTAATAACAGCCAGGCAGTTCTTAGCAGAACTGCTTGGGTTAGAACCCCCTTCTTTGTCAAGGCCTTAGAGTTTTCCCAGTTTTCTTTTCTTCCAGTTGTGGAAGGGACGTATGAGAGACACACCCTTTTTTATTTCCAGGACACAAGGTATTAAGGAGATCTGTGTGTTTGGTGGCTGACATACACAAAGCGGAGACACATAGAAGTGTAAGGAAGACATTGCTGTCAAATGTTCAAGCAGTAAAACTGTCCCTTATGCCAGTAGAAGAGCAATAGGCCAGGCAAAGAAAATGGGAAACGTTATACCAAATTATTAGTTGGCTAAAGAGACAGCTGTTAAATATCTGAGGGAGAGCAAATGACCAAGAAAGCTACTTAGCACAGAGCACAAATGCTTTGTCTGAAATTTCTGAAGAATGTGTTAGCCTGAACGCTAATTGTGAACAACCTGTTTTACTGGAGTGGTCTTATATGTGCTTTGTAAACAAATATACACCCCTGAAAAGTGAGTCTTGGCAACACAACAGGTGATACACCAAGATATTAATTCTTGGCATGTTTGGTCCATCAGACTGTAAATGTTGGGAAAATGGATCTAGAGTATTCTTAACTGTAGACTGCTAAGCTGCCCCTCAAAGAACAAGTCTTACAAATATGCTTGAAAGAATCAAAACAACAAGAGAACTCGCTGTCATTATAAATGAAGACTAGCTTACACTAACATATCTTTTGAAATATTTCTCTTTTTTTTCTTACATATGGCAAAGACTTGAAAGCATGTCCTAATATTCAATTACTCCAGCGTTTTTAAAGGCAGGAATTGAAGGGTTGCAGAAAGAAATAAATCATTTTTAAAGGAAGTAAACCTCGAATTCTGAGCACTACCTCCAACACAGATTTCATTTCTCCAGTTTCAATTCTTCCTCACAAAAATTACCAGAGAATTTCTTAGCTGTTTAATTAATTAATTTAATTAAGGCCTCTTTAGTAATAGGCTTTATTAAGTATGCTTTATTAATTTAAAAATTATTTTTAAGATATTTCTATTTTCAAAGTTCTACAGTGCAAGAGGAGAAAAAGCATCATGTCTGGGTTTTAGAAATGACACCACTGTGTCCAGGCTTTAATTTATATTTTATAGGTCAATCTCAAAGCTAGGCTATACTGACAACATTCTACTTCAAGGAAATGTGGATTTTTTGCGAATGATGTGACCTTCTTCAGCTCCAGACTCACAAACTGGGATCTAACAACAATAATGATCTCTGGAAAGCAGAAAGTTGTTGATACTGGCTTCTTGAAAATTTCATATGCCCTCAGGCTTTGCCTTGAGGTTAAGCCCTGGGGTGAGATACAATCACTAACAATCGTTTCCTTTCCTCCAACCTCCCTGGTCAAAGCCATGTTTCAGTGTGGTGTTTATCAATTCATGCATCTGATTGGCAAGAAACAGATCTATATTTTTAATGAGATTCAAAATTTATTCTGCTCCTAGACGTGAACTTTGAACTCTTGATTTGAACTTCAATCCTACAAATACACATATGAATGGCTTTCATGCATGAGTGGTCCTATGGCACTGGACAGGGACCACTTGGATGAATGAAACTAATCACATGCATAAGTGTTTTTAGAACTGAGCTAATGTGAGCTATTGCTTCTAAGAGCAAGTACCTCTTGGTAAACCTTCCACATGCAAAAATAGAGATTTTAGCATTCCCTTATAGTTTCAAAATATTAACAAGGCAGCTCAGAAAGACTCTTACTCCAGCCACACACTGTATTTCAGCAGAACTTAACTCTGCATTGTAGTGCCTAGTGCTCCTGGGACTGCTTGCAAAATATTAACCTGGCGTATTACAGACATAAGGAGGGATGCCCACAATGCTCTGAGCAGACCTGACCTCACATGGTGTATGTTCATGCAAACTAATACCTGTGGAACTGCTGACAGTGCAGTGCTACACCAGCTCATGAACCCTTTTGAGAGGCACAGCTCCAGACTGGTGCTGTTGGAATGTGGCTTTTGAACCAGGGCCAGCCTGATTGGAGACCAAGCACAAATACATATTAGAGATATGGCCCTAAAGGTACTATGGGGCATCTCTGGGCATTTTGCCAACACTCTATACCAGCGGCAAGTGCAACAGACCACCAGGACTTCCCTTATCCTTCCAGACCTGCTGCGCCTCTGCCCCACCCATCCCTACTTCACTGACACTCTAGGTAGGAATGCAGAGGGAAAGATTCAAAAGATATACCTACAAAGGGAATTCCCCTTAACCAGGAAACTTTCTTTCACTAAGTACCTCTCTATGAAGGGTATTCTACAATGAAGGTTAAGCTGAAGTTTGACACATACTTCAGAGACTTGCTGAACTCAAGGGTTTTGTGGAGAAAGGAGTACCAAGGTGTTCATACTACTCTTCTGCTTACTTAGAAAGGAAATTGTTGGCATGCATCAAGAAGTCAGTATATTAAAAATATTGCATACTGTTCCTGCTCCCATTCAATCAAAACTAACTAAAACTCAGCTAGCACTAACCACCTAAATACTAAAAATTAATATCTGAACTCCTCACAGAAATTCCTTTTTGCAACAACAGGATACAAATAAGCCCCTGCACAGTGTAAGGACTTTAATCTTAAAATATGCAACTATGATATATGTACTGATTCTCCATTGAGAAGTCTCCACTCTGAAGTGTAAATATGATTAGACAGGCTAATATTTAGTTACATAGCTAGCTGTTAAAAACTGAATTATGGCAGACGCGCTGGTGTCGGCTCCTACGTAAACAGTGTGAAAAGGAGGCAAAGCCTTCCAGCCTGGAGCCTTCTGGAACAGACCTTGTCAGCTAGCTGCCTGCCTGGTGTCAGCCCCGTGACAACACAGAAAAAGTCAAGATGAGATCACAGTAAAGATCCAAAGCCTGACACTGGAAACCTGCACAGTGGTATGTGTTTTAGTCTCTGCAAAGGAATGTAGGAGCCTGAATTTTTTCCTTGGGGTGCTGTTGACTCAGAAAAGTCTGGCATCAAAATACAGAAGATGTGAAGAAAGTTTGGGCTTGAATTGGGATTTAGCCTTCTCCATGTAGCTTTTTGTGGAGCAGCTAAAGCTGTCTGTATTCCCATACATCATCTCAGATGTGTTCTCTACCTAAACATGAAACATTTAGCAGCTGCTGCCACTGTTGATGACCTCTTTAAAATAATGTTAAGCAACAATATTAACATCATAATATTCTATATATTTTCCTATTCTAGGACACTTTTTTGCTGCGTAGGATAAGACCAGGGATTAATATTATTTTCTTTACTAAAAGGAAATGTGAGAAATTAGTATTTCATAATAAAATTATCTGTTTTCTAATAAACACACTTTTTTCTTTGTTTGTTTTAATGATAACTTCCTATCTGCAAGTTATCAATCTCTGTGCTTTCCTTTTTTTTACTAATTTCATGGTTTATTTAACTTAACAAATATTTATCTTCTATGAACCACTACAGGCTGAGTCCTTGACAAAATGAGGCATTTCAACAACAATCTTGACCCCCTTGTGAAACAAGGTTTCTCTCAGTATGACGCAAATCATGGCCTCTTCATCAGCACTTGTAAAATAGTTGACTCATACCCCTGACTCTTCCCATACCTGTTCCTCATAAGATCACAAGTTTCATTCTCTCAAATAAAGGTCAAGGCAAAACAAAACAAAACACAAGTCCTAACACTCCAGTGAAAAGACAGACTGCAAAGAGCAGTGTGCAGCCTGAAGCTTCTCTGGTTTCTCTGCATTGCTGATGTACTCCATTTTCTTTCAGTTTACTTTACAGAATTACAGAATATTCTGAGTTCTGAAGGACCTGCAAGTATCATCAAGTCCAACTCTTAAGTGAATGGCCCATACAGGGATCGAACCCACAATCTCGGCAACCCTGTTATAACCAGCTGAGCTAATCTTGAAGATATTTTTCAGACTGGTTGCTTTGTGGAAATATTGCTAACACTTTCACTGATTTCAAGAATTCTGCCATAAAGAAAGTAAGTTTTTTGTTGAAAATATTTCTGCCTTCAATTCTTCACCTTCTCACAAGTATATAACATGCTCTGGAGTGCATTCAGGTTGCCTACATGGGCCCAAGCCTGTGGCCATTTAGTAGCCTTTCTCATAAAGAGAAAGATAATGTCAAAAGTTGATAACACTTTCCACAGGCACCCAGGAAATCCACCTACATTCAAGGTAATTCCTTGGTTTTTCCCATTCCTTTTCACTGTTCAGGCTAGCAGAATTCCCTCATATAACCCCAGGTTGATTTCAGTACTTTATTTTCAGGGTGGAGCACTACCATGATTATTTTCGGTAAACTGCTGTAGAGTGAGATTGTGAAAGAGAGGGTGAGAGTACTCAGCTGTGTAATTCTGGCACAACGAGCAGTTTCAAGGGATCAGAATCTTTGCTATGATTTAGGGTGAGTCACTTTGGAAACTATCCCAATTTACATAGAAATCTTCCTCTCCCCCTCTCCCAATATTCATTTTCTAATTGCTGGATAACTGCCCATTGAAGTTCAGGGTCTTACCAATAAGTCACATGGAAGGCAGCTCAAGAAGCAGGGTCCAGCCTGGAACACTTTTCTTTGAGAACAAGAAACATTAATTCCTCCTTATTTCCAGGATATTTGAGATGGTATAAGTTAATGAACTGACTTCCTAAACATCTGGGACTCTGAAGACTAAACTAATCCAGTGTAGCCACAAAATATTGTTACTGTACACAGTGGATAATGGGCTGTGAATTATGCCTTAATAGAGATCTATGAAAACTTAACAAGAAATTTTGTTGTGCAGGTATGTTTTCACTTTTTTTTTTTTTTACTCAATGAAAAATCACGAGTTCCCACTACTGACAAGTTGGGGTGACTACATATCACCCCAGTAAATTACTCTGGATCATGGGATACTGTCAACACAAAAAAAATCAGGCAGGTAAACTGGTTGCCTGCAGTAGAATGCAAGCAGAAGACATTAAATGCTAGGAAGAAATTAACATCTGAAGAAAAACAAACAAATAGACTGACAACAACAACAAAACCAAACAAACAAACAAAAAACCCCAGCGAAAAGCAAAGAAAGGGTTTTTACATCAGACATTAAGAAAGTTCAGATTATTACTGGCTGGTATAGTGACCATCATTTTTGAGAACCCAAACCACTGCCTTACAAAGAAAACTACTGGGCACATACGCATATTATTGAGAATACTGGAAAAATTCAAATGGCCATTTGATCTAGCAGTTCTTGAAGGGAAGGAAAAAAAAAAGAAATTACATTGGAACAGATTGTTCTCTCTCAATACACATGAACTTCAATGCTATTATTTGTGGTACCAGTGCAGCAAGGTACCTAAACTGCTGTATAACTGATACTAGGAGACATGAATATCATGATTTGGACATCCTCAGCACTGTGAATTACAAAATCTTTATTTCAAGTATGCTATTAAACAACATTTCCTATTCTGAATATTCACTTGCCAGTACAGCCACTTTCCATCTTGACTCTTTTTTCAAACTAAGTAGCACTTCATCTTATAGGAAGTCTTGTCAAAAGGGGTTTCTACTTATAAGCCACTGTAATTAAGATAAATAAATGTTGGCTTTCCCTAACAGAGAAAATGTTCCACTTCACGCAGTCCCTTCCTATTTTCTCCTAGAATCACATCCTAATCAAGAGTGCCTATAGTTCAGCACTTCAGCTGATTGCAGTTGCAGTATTTAAAACCAGATCTTCCACCTGCCAGCTTGTTTAGCTGAATGATTTGTTCACATTATTGCACTGCTTGTACTTAACTGTTTTGTGGGGAGTTTGTTGTTGATCAACGTTTCATACAGGTAAAGCCTTATAAAATGAAGGCCTTGTTGCCTTTGTAAAATCATGGCTCAGGCCTGTTACTTCAGCTGAGCAGAGAAAGACTATGGGAAAGAGACACAGCTGAATTAGGTGTAGAAAAACATGCTGCTTGACCATTGCGTGCTTGCATCGTGGTGTTTGGTGGATGGTTGAATTATGCTTGTTACGCTTTAAAACTATGTAAACAGATAACCAGGTAAGTGCTTAAAATGGCCGGGTTTTTGCAATAAATAAAGCTTTTGCTTGGAGCTGTTGGTGTGTGTGTGTATGTCGTGTCCGTCTCAACAGCAACAGATCAACACAAACTTCATATTATCATCTATCACTGTCACCTGCTGAAGCAATTTAAATAAATGAAGGTAGCCATGGATAGGATTGCATTGTGCACCCAGCCTGGTTATAGAACAATCAAACTCACTCTGAAAGAAAACCAATAAAGATTTGATTAACTTTCGGTAGCAGATGTCCACCTGTATTTCAACTTGAAGTAGAGAAAAAATAGTTGGAAAAGGCTAAACCCACAGTCACCCACATCAACCACCTGCAGTTCAATTTAAATATATAAGCAAGTGTTTTCTAGCTCCTGATGTACAACATTTTCAAAATCATTAAATGGCCTGGGTTTTATATTACTTTATTGTAAGTACCACATGTAATTTTTTTTCCAAAAGCATTTCTATTTGTGCAAGCTATAGTAGTTTTAAAGGATTGTTTTTATGTTGCTGACAGTGTATTTTCTTCACTTGCACTGACAAGTAAAATTTTTTTTGCAAAAATACTAAAGTTCCACTTTGTAGTGAAGTGCTTTTTCCATATGAAAATATGGAAAATCACTTTCTCTTTCACAAAATCCTACAATCCAGACCTTGTCTGGGTTCTGCAGGCTGCAGCAATTTCTAACATTAGTGACTCTAATCTCCTTGATCCCTTTCTTTCTTCCTCATAGAGGTATGAAACCTGGATTTGTCTTACAGAAAGCAATCTTGATTCCTTTCCACGTGATTCTCTTGGCTCCAATGCTCCGCAGATTTATTGCTACAGAGAAGAAGAACGATGAACTTTATTCAGGCAATCCGATAGGAAATTAACTATGATGAAAAGAACATGAAAATTTGAAG
The DNA here is from genome assembly GCA_013397915.1 of Daphoenositta chrysoptera. NCBI lineage: Eukaryota > Metazoa > Chordata > Aves > Passeriformes > Daphoenositta > Daphoenositta chrysoptera. Next base: position 429,844 of record VZRO01000199.1, on the reverse strand, counting down.
GAAAAAAAAGAAAAAACAATGATCAGTTCAGACTGCTTACTTTACAGGTCTTTGGCCTCCTAAGCTGCTGCTGAAGAGAAGGTGCCGTGGTGTCTATTAGACCTGGCCACTGCAGACAGTCTATTTAATTACCCATTGCAGTGTTTGTATACCTCCTGCTCTCATTCTGTTCCATGTTCCAGATTTCTTAGACAGATATCTCCCATTATTTAGTACAGTTAGGAGTAGCCATGGTCCTTTGCAGCAATTCAATAAGAGGTTATCATGGAAGGCCAGGCCACAAAGACACTTGAGCAAAAATAGGGTATTAAGCCTTTAAATGCAACCTGCTCAAGTCAGCAGGTTCTTTGTTCCCAGTAGAAGACTTTGGGGTTTGTTTTTTTTCCCATGTAGTTGCAAATTTTGCTAGGGAAAAAAGTCTGAATTTATAAACAGTCCTAGTGATGCTTGTAAAGAGGAAGAGGAAAAAAAAAAATAGGGAATTTATAGGGATTTTTCAAAAAAGGAGTTCAGACTGGAAAGGGAGTAGTCACAATCTCATCTCAACAAAGCTCGATGCTACCAAAAGAGAGAGAAAAAAAATGTTACACACTTTCAGAAAAAAAACCCAAACTAAAAATGCAGCACTTGTTTAAAAATAACTAGAATATACTGTGATCTTTCAGCAATTTTCTCTCATGTGACACATTTCATAAACATTGATTTATTTTTTTTTACATTTCCCTAGTGGAATTGGATTTCCTTCCTTCTTGCCTGTCTCACGTGTACACACATATATACATACACACTCATACATCTGTAATGAAATGTAATTAAATACCATTGACTTCAGAAAAAATTAGATGAAGTGGGATAAAGCAAACATAGTATCTGCTGAGGTAGACTTTACCTGTGGTCATTAACAGGGCATTTAAAAAATAAACTTGATGAGTATCTCTGCAATAACTACAATCAATTCCTATCCAGAAAAAAAAATTAGCAGCTCTTCATTCATGTGCTGCAATGCTTTACTAAAACATTCATGTGCCTGGTTTTTAATGTTTTCATAGACCTGCATAGTAAAGCCTTGTGTCCCACCTCATATTCCATTCCCCACTGTGTTTGGTCACAGCTCTTTATGGCCTCTCACGTTGCTGACTGAAATCACACACGTTTGCACATCTAAAAGCCTTTGACAGGCAGATCAGTTCACAGGCCACTTACTTCATTTCATCAGTGTAATCAGAGTTATATAATAAAGCATAGTATAAATGTTAGACAAAGGTTGCCCAAATATACAGAGCTTTAATCCACTGAAATGTTAACATGATGGAAAGCATCAAAGGAAGGCATCCACTGCAGAGAAGGATGAATGATATCCTACACTGAGGTCATCAATACATAACGAGCATTAAGCATGGAGCTGCAAGAAATCTAAATTACTGAATGACCAAGGGGGCTTGCAGAGATTCCCAGAAGCTGTCTTTCAGGCCTTCACTGACTGGATCATATGCTGTAAGTATCTGTTCTGCTGTTCACAGTGAAGAGCCCATGATTTTCAGGTGAATAATAATGTTTACAACCTCCTGCTAAGGGTTTGCACATTCTGTTCCCAGTTTCATTTATTCTGACCTGGGAAATGCTCTGAACTGAGAGGAGAACAATTAAAGCATTAATTGCCAAACCAGTTTAAGTTCATTTAAAGCTGTTCCAGAGGTCAGGTCTACCGGTGTGCCCTGGCAGTGGTGGAGGCTCAGCAGCACACCAGGCTCTATCAACAGGAGGATAGCCAGTGGATGAAGGAAAATGATCATCCCACTTTGCCTGGCACTTGTTAGGCTAAATCTGGGTCCTTGCATCCAATTTTAGGCCCCAGGACTACAAAGATTCTGATAAAGTGGAGAGAGTTCAGCATAGGGTGACTGTGATGGGTGGGCTGGAGAAATTGGCTGGTGAGGGAAGGTTGAAGGACCTGCACTTGTCCAGCCTGGGGCAGGGTGGGCTTCAGTGGGACTGACCAGTACCCATGGACACCCAGGAGATGATGCCAGAACTTGCACACTGAAGGATGAGAGAAGGGCATAGACCAAACCAAGAGGGGTTCCAGACAGATATAAGGAGATGTTTTCAACTGCAAAGATAATTAAGCATTGGAACAGCTTGTGCTGAAAGGCCAAGAAATCTCCACCTTTGGCAGAGCTGGTAAAGTCCTGAGCAGCCTGGTCTACTTTCAGTTTTGTCCCTCTGAAGCAAGAGCACTCTGAAGTCCTTTCCAAACTGAATTACTCTGACATTTGGCAGTCCAAATCAGAATTCAGTGGGTTAAGTAAGAATGACAGTGCATACAGCAAATGAGAGATGGATGGACAGAAACAGGCAGTTTCAAAAAAACTTTATTTCTATGAACAGTGCTTTCATATTCCTTTGCTTATTGTATTTTTTATTCACTCTGAATGAATGACCACAGCAAATACTTCAGTGCTAGTGTTGAGAACTAAAGGTCAGTTATTCTCTTCTTCAAGACAGAGGTTTGGGGACTTGAGGTGAGGGGGTTCTTTGTAGTAGGAGGTTAATATTATTCAGAAATATTAATTTGCCAGGATAACTTGCATTTAAAGCTATTAAAGAAATCCAGTGGAGCCACAGTGTAATATAAAATGAATTAGCTTGGTTTTGTTTAAAATAGATTAACAAAGACTAGATTAAAACCAGGAGAGTTGAGTAAAGATGGAAGATGGGTAGTCGCCTGTTATTTTATCTTCCAAGCAAAATCTCTGGTGAGACTCTATAAAGTCCAAGTTTTCAATTTACTTCTAGTTTACAGTCTGTGTTACACTGTCTTTCTTCTGCATGAGTGAAAGATGCAAATTTTTTTCATGGTTTATTTTTCCCTGGTGTATTTCTCACTAGCTCATTCCTTCCTAGTTTTAGTAGGCTTCCTGGTTCATAATACTCAAGTCATCTGCATTTATAGAAGGCCACCATTTGAAGCATTATATCCTCTGGTCTTTAAGCTGCTAAATTCCTCAACTCACACCCCCAATGGTAGAAAGGAGAATTTGTTAATTTTTTTTCCAAAATAATATTTAGTGACTGATATGATGTGCAGGATGACATTAGGGCTTCAGTGACACAGAATGTATATTAACTTAGAAATTACTGAAAAGTCCAGCTTGTGTAGAAGAGGTGGTAAAATTAATCAATTTAGCACATAGGTGGGATTCATGCAAATGTGGAGTAAACATAATAGGCTTGTACTGCACTTTTAGAGCAAGTTATTTAACATGTTGATTTTTTGCTCCTAGTTAGATGAAGCTATAATGGTTATTTGGTACCAAATACAAAAACTCTTCTAATTACAATCCCAATCCTCTGGCCAGATCATGAAGCAACAAACAGTAAAGTGGCAACAAGGGTGTATGAACACAGCAAAACAAAGGTGCAATAAGCACTGCCACCTTAGATGCAGTGGCCAAATAACATAAAAATAGACTTGGCAGCAGCATTGCATAAATACCTGCATGGGATACAAATTTAAGCACATAACCATGAAACTCCAGTGTACAGTTTCATAATATGCTAACATTCTGCACCTTCAGCCTGATCAGAAACCTGTGGCAACCCCTCCCAGCTGCTATTGTTATCTTATTTCAGCTATATTCAAGAAAGCACAGTCAGATTTTGGCTTGGATAGCATAGCCATACCCTGTTTCAGTTTCAGTAGAGAAACAGACCGGAGTTTGCTATGGGGAAACTGTTCTCACCTGTTGGGACTGGAATAGAAGAACACTGGCAAAAAGAACTGGAGGAGGGAAGCGCTTGCACAATACTAAAAGCAGGGGACATGGGAACCTCACAGAACTATTTTGGCTTTAAAATTTTGTAGTTGTATAAATATGCAGTATATAGTATAAGCTACAATTCAGTTCTGTCTAGGCCATCTGGTAGACAAACCAACAATTTTTGTGAATACTGAATTCAAAGGAAAGTAAGAGAGGTCACATATTTGTTAGGATTTTTTCTTACACCTAATGAAACAACAGAAGTTACAAAGTATTTAAGTATGAAGGAAACCACACCCATGAGTCATTTTAAAGAGAGCAAAGAGTATTCCGGGGATATTACTGAAAAAGAAATACCAATTTATAGTTTTGTATATCAGGGATGCACAGAATATTCACTTGCAACAGCTAGTGTTGCTTCTCTGATTTGAGACCTGTGCAGTAGGAACAGAAGTTTTAAATCTGGCATGTTTTGTTGTTAGGGTTTTTTTTCCTTATTCCTTGCAGTGAGTTTTATTGCCAGCTGAGCTCTTCTGTCAGGATATCTCAGCCCCATTTAGCAGGTTTCTACATGTTTCAGAACTTGAAAGACTCACCCAGTATATCATCAGTGTTCCCATCATTGGTCACGTTGACACTGGCTTACTCCCAAATCAAACGTGAATGTCTTTTTTCCTTCTCACTTTTTTTAAGGTTTCTGTAGCAGAGATTAGTCAGTAAAGTAAAAAAACCCTCCAAAAAAAAACCCCAACAAATAAAAAACCAACAAAAAACCATAAACCTGCAAAAAACCCATAAATTTAAAACAAAACAACAGCAAAAACCTAAACAAAACAAAAAAAAAAAATCCTCAAAAAAATCCCACTATACTTTAAAATAGTATGTAACATACATTATTCCCATCTTAACTATTAAAAGTGCACAAAGGAATAAATGTCTAAAAGAAGCAAGTAGGAGATACATCAGAAATAGTACTTGTGGGGTTTGGATGACAATTTAAACCAAATAAAGGCATGTAGTTCAGATCACTGGTACTGATTAAGTGTATTGGGGTTATACACCAATGTCTTCTTACTGGCCTCAATTCAGCAAAGCACGACACATGACTAATTAGGAATACAAGCATGGAAACAGGATTTAAACTTTAGAACAACCATATGGGTGCTTACAGCATCTTACTAAATAAGGGCTTAGAGCCTTAGTTAGCAACTTTACTCATGTAGTGTTTTACTCTCAGCTTGCTGGAGATGTCATCCCTTCAGTCTCGTGAATTTTTTTTCTCTCTTGTGCTCTTGTATTCCACATGGCAGAGTTTCCATTTCCTCCTACATGCTGGGGGGGAATTTGAAGGGAGAAGACAGTCAAGATGTATTTGGTTAATTTCTATGCTTATATTTGACACATATAGCCATGTGCTATTTCTTTGTTTATACAATTTGGTTATTTCTCACAGAGTTTGGTGCAGTGTTGTGAAAGCCTGCATTTTTTTGCGAGTGCCTCAGTACCAGATTTGAGGGCTGGAAATGAGAGGAATAAAGTTGTACAGCCATAGACTTCTGAGAAAAAAAAATTACACTGTATTAAAATGGCATTGTATAGCTGCCTATTGTTTCTAAACAATTTCCAGATGAAATCTGAAAACAGGGAGATAGTTTTCCTAACTGCCAACTCTGCAAACACAATGTGGGACACTCAAGCAAGACTTATATAACTAATTAAAACCAAATTAATTTAATCAGAACCATTAGACAACCATTACCCATGCAACTGCATTACCTTTTCAGTTTACCTTAATCCTCTCCCCGCTTCTGTATTGCTTACACACACCTCTTATTTCTGGTCTGAAAACAGACCATTTTTAGGAAAGGAAATGCATCTCTTTGTGCATCAGCACATTACCTGTCTTGATCTAGGTGAGGCACAACTGTATTGCAAATAAAAACATCAGTGGAAAAAGACAAATATAGACAATTACATGGGTAACTTGCTATTTTTGGACATTATTCAAGACAACTAATTTGAATGTTCTCAGCCACTCATTCAGTAGAGAAGTATTTTCCTAGCACCTGTGGTCAATCTTAATTTCTCTCGATACAAAAAAAGAACCTTTTAGGATGACATAAATTTACAACTCGAACAGGTGAATAGAGATATTTTATTCAGCAAAGCAATCAACTTCTGAAATCGGACACCTTCGAAACTGGGTGAGGTTTTTTACAGAGCATTGGGAAACTTCATATTGCTTCAGAACTTTGAAGATTAGTTTTATTGCAATGAAAGCCAGAGGGTTTACAAGTGAACATTAAAAACAGGCAACATTTAATATAAAGAATAAATTTTGCAGACGCTGTATATAATTTCTACTTTGGGATTATTGTTTAATGACATGACGGAAAGAAAGACTTTGCTTTTATTTGTATGGTATTCTCTCTCAGAATGGATGCTCAAGGCAAAATCCTGGCTTGCAATGCAAGGTGTGCCAAGTAGGGAAAAGAACACAGGTGGCTTCTTCCTTTTCCTGGTGCACCTGTACAGGTTTGGGGCAGGATGGTGCCACATGTCCCGAGAGACTGGAGGAGTGAAGGGGTGGCCCACAGTACCTAAGTGAGATTAAAGATGTGGGTTACTGCCCTGTTTGCAGGAAAGGACCCCTCCCCTTCTCCCTCCCCCCTTCCCTCTGTAAATGCCTTTGGGAGTCTGCCTGAGGCTGTGTGTGTCTATGCCACATAATAGAGAGACAGGATGGAAACCTCAGGCTGGGAGACCTCTGCTAAAAGCACACCAGGACATACCCAGGTTTGTGGCCCTGGAGTCACTACAGGTGCAATAGTTTATGCTGTATCCAGAGCATTAAGTATTGCCAGAAAAACCTTTCCAAAGAAATGGCTAACACTATCTGAAAGAAATGTCCCTGCCAACCCTAGAACTGGAAACAAGAGACTGGGGAACATGGAGCAAGGGTGCTTGGCTTTGCAGTGTACAAACTTTCATATTGGAGAGAGAAGAGTCAACATCTGAGAACTGAGAAGGTCAGATTCTCCTTGTGGCTATGCCACTTCCAGACCCAAGTTTGCCTTCATGCAGCCAGCTCTGAAGTCTTTGCATGATATTCCCAGAAAGCTTCAGGAAGCTTTGGAAAGGATGGGGATATATTTGTCAGTGCAAACGCATATACATGTGGCACTTGGGGATATGTTTTATTGGTGAATTGCAATGCTGGTTTAATTGTAGCACTTGATGAGCTTAGAGGTCTTGTCCAACCTTAATGACTCTATGATTCTATAAAGAACACATTGACCATTATTTTAAGTACTTACCTCATGAAAATTAAAATCTGGATTCATTATGATAAAAAAAAGGTCATTAAGATCAAAAATGCCTTGTGTTTGTTCTGTGAAGAACAAACACAATTATTTGACAGAGAGAGCAGCCTGAACTTCTGCTGTATTTACTTAATTTTTTTCTGCAACACTTTTCTGCACAGTTTGAGAGACACAAGCATTAACCCTACTGTGATCACAATTACTCAAATGACTGTTGTGTCTGAGATGTAACACAATTTCTGCTCTCTGTCAGAAAACCTCCAATTCAGAAAACTCTCATATCTGAAAAATTGTAAAAAAAATTTACTAAATGAAAGCTGAGGCTTAGCTGTGTAATAAAGATCTGCATAACAAAGCACACAAAGTCATCAGGGATATTCTGACAAGGTATGGAATTGATGAAGAAGCATCAATAGCAGAACATCCTTACTCACCTCAATGCCTACAAGGAATGAGGGAAAATAAGACTTGCATTTGCCAACAAATTTTTGTAGACAAAAAGTATGTGAAAAGCCTCATGGTGCTGTTGGAGGAAGACTCCTATAAGACCAGACACACCTCTCATCTGAAAAGGTATTCTGAAAAGAGGAAATAGTTTCCTAGGTATGTTACCCACATTCATTTTAATTTTCATGTTTGTGGAAAATACAGGAAAAATACAGAAAAGATCACAGGGTCTTTCAGCTGTTACGAAAGAAGCTGCTAAGTATTATTGAAATATGACCCCAATTGTCATATTCAAGAGAAAAGAAATTGAAAATCACCACATATCACAAGTGAAGAACTACCTGCTTTATCTGTTCTTAATTTCTTCATGACAAAATGTGGTAAGTGTGCTCTTGCAAACAAATTTATTTAAAAAAAAAAGGAAGAGGGGAAAGAACATAAGAGAGTACTCATAGTTCTTTCTTTTCATTGGTAGGAGGAGAAATAATTTATTTCACAGAAAAAAATCTCTTCATGTTAATATGACTATACAACTGTACAACTGGTATGAGAAAAAACACAATCTGGCCCTGTAAATCAAGCTGAGACTATTTATTAACCCTATTTGCTTGGAACATTTCTCTTTCAGAGTTCATAACTCCCTTAGCACTCAAGGCACTCTACAAAAATGGGCTTGCCTGTAAGAAGTATATGGAAAATTTGTCTAAAATTGAGGTCTGAAGAACAGCAAATGTTCAAATGAGAAGTTTGAATTTATGAGGTCTTTGCCCAGATTTTATTTGACAATTCCTATGCTAGTGAGTAGTAGCAAAATATGAAAGATAGCAAACTGATGTAGTGCTATTCCCTAGGCGGCTCAGAGGGGAGATGCACTCTAACCACAATTATTGTCACTGACACCAATCATGGATCTCTAAACTAAATCACAGGTGAAAATAAGGCCATGTTACTCCTTGTCAAAAAATATTGCTCCCTTTTTTAGTTTCCATTTTTGTTGTGGAAGCACTGTAAACATTGCAATGGACCAAGCAAAGACAAGGAATGGAAGATTTTGCTCTCAACAGCCAATCTCAGCATAAGAGTGAGAATAGCTGGTCCGTGATGTTTCTCTGATTTTTGATATGCCACCATTCATGCACAATGTTTTATGCTTCCCATATGCTTTGCTGTGTCCACATTGCAATAATACTGTAATGCTCTTTTTTAGAGAGGGAAAAAAGATAAATCTGGGGAAAAAAGAATCCCTTGTGCAGAAGCAGTGAGACCAACAGATGGAAATGCCATCAGGGCTCATGACTTACTTCATGGATCTCCTCTCTAAACACATAGCCTTCTTATGGAAATAGGAAAAGTGGAAGAGAGCAGAAAAATCCCTGCACTCATGGAGCTGAACTTCCTGATTTCAGCCATCAATTTAGCTTTAGGATCTGCAAACCAAATAACATCACTCAAGATTAGACTCGTGGAATGATATCCATATATGACCCACGGAAACAAATTTGATGCTGTTTGTGATGGGTATGAAATGACCCATTTTATTTGTTTCTACCCTTTTACCCCAGTTTCTATTTACTCTATCACTGCCCTACTGTATCATGTATATTATACAATGATAGAAAAATAATTGGGAAATAAAGAGTGTGTCTGTGCATGCTATGTTTTCTGACATTAAGAAGCATTTTCCAAAGTAACTGAATCAGTGTAATTCTATTAACCTCTTTATGTTCTCGAAGTTTGAAAATGACAACTCTGTAAGAACTCCATAATCACTTTTATGCATGTAAATTACAGTTTTTTTCCTGGATATTTTTAGCTGTTTTAAATATCACAAACTTTCAAATTCCTAGGTCTTCCAGAAAACCATAAGTAGTTTTACTTTCATTTGTGGGTATGAAAATTAAACACGATAAATAAATTTGAGAGCTTTGCTGCACTATATTTTATAAGCCCATATTAATGTTTTTTATTATGTGATGGAACTGTTCATTTAATTCACATCCCCTTGAAGGCCCCAAGCCAAAGCTTAAAATGTCGATGAGAACATTTCCTGAATATAAGTAAGGATCTCTATGCTCTTTTTTCTGCCAGTTCAGAAAGCTGACAGTGACATTTTAACGTGTCTACTTTTTTATTATCATAGAAGAAAAAGAAAACACCAAAATAAATCAGGTTGCATACAATTAAGCCATAGGGAGGAACTTTCATTAAATCTTAAGGGGCAGAAATGGTTTTCCTCAATATTTTAAAAACAATCATTGCCCAAACACCAACATATGGAACATCTAACTTATAAAATCTCTCATTTTTCACCTTATTAAAAATTATTACAGAGGATGTCTTTCCTCAGAATACTTAGCATCAGTTTTTGACTGATTGTGTTTAATATATGAGGGGTCTTTTTCATATCTAGGAGGAGAAAGCTTGGAGATAAATATGATCTTCAACAAACTATATGGAATATATAGATATATAGAATATATAGATATATAGAATATATTTACATTATGGAAGATTTATACAATACCTACATAGGCCTTTATGCATTTACCTTGATGTGTACACATACACACATGTATTGGTCTAAGTCTTTAAAACCAGAGTTCAACTGGATGCAGTTGGACACCTGTCTGGAATTACGATGGCTAAGCAAGTATCCTAGGACAGGACAAAGGACAGAAGCTATATGGAGCAGAGGGAATACTTATTTGGAAATCATGGTGTGGAAATTGACTTGAAGGACACTTAAAACAAATACATCTTCTGAGAAGCTGCAGTGTTCTGGCTTTGTTTATATGCAAAATTTTGCAGGGTATTAAAGGGACAGAGAAAGATGTGCTTGGTCAGTGCTGCCTGTTCACGCCGGGCTGATTTGTCAGCAGCCCCCTGCTCACCTCTGATCTGCTGGTGGGGCCATTTGCAAACTCTTCCTTTGCCCCTGCAAAGGGAACAGGCCAGGCCTGCAGACACCTCCTGCAGCAGAACAGGCACCACAGTTGCCTTGACCAGCTCTTCTTGGCATGGGCTACTGATATACAAGGAACTGGGCATGCCGAAAGGAGCTGTTTGTAGGACAGCCTCGTGGTTTCTAGCTGCCTGTGCTTCTCAGGCTCCCTGAACTGGTTGTTGTAACCAAGCCGCATGTTTATTGTGAACCCGTCCACCATAATAGCCACTTTTCAAAATTGTTTATACCTCTGGTTTATACAACATTCTGCATCAGAGAGTATCATCATTTAGTCAGGCATCATGTGGCAAAAATTGTTTCTTTTTTGTTTTGTTCTTGCTCACTTAATCCTGGTTATAAAGGACTATAATACAGCTCCAAAACTGATAATGAATGGGAGGCCAGTAGCCTCTCTGAGAAAACGAAGACTGAAGGGGTGGTCATCACAATCCCAGTGAGATTTCCAAAGCTCTGTTTGTGCTCTTACATTTATTTTAATCAATCTTCAGACACTTAATTAGAGCAGAAAGAATCTGATAGCCTATGCATACTGAAAACACAAACCAGAAAATTTTAGAGCCTTCTGTTTATACCAATTTTCATTTACTCCAGCTTCTACTTTGGAAATTCCTTTGCATTTATATAAATAAAGTTGTCACAGTTTGTCAGAGATTGTACCTGAATGAAACAAAACATATAGTGAGGACATTTCTGTTGGCATATCTATGCAACCATTATTCAACTAGGATAGTGATGTTGCTTAGTGCAGTGATTTTTAATGTGCCTAATTTACTTAACTATGCTGGCATAAATTTAGCATATAGACTTGGCTTTGCTTTCATTTCTTTCTTCTTTTGTTTTGCTTCATTTAGCTCAAATTTCCTCTTAATTTATCTAAACCAAACTAAAATAAGCCTTATGTACACTGAAAAAAAAAAAGTATTTCTACTGGTTTAATTATTCTGTCTCAAAAACAAATGCTAAATTAAACAAGGGTATATCTTTGTAAAGCACACAGCAGAACATCCAAAAAATAATTACAATAGGGGTAACTTTGTAAAATGTGCCATGAACACAGTATAGAAGAACCACTGAGCTTTGAAGAAATGTGTAGAACCCAGTTTTATAGGAGGCTGTTTGTTCTCATTATAAGTTAAGAACATGAAAGAAATCTAGAAATTGTAGGGGTGCAGTGAGTCAGGTCTGGAGAGGTGCTGGCATTAGACATTGGGACTGCAGGCCATAGAGAGAGTGTGCTGTCACAGAAAGGATCGGGGAACAGGACACGCCAGGGGAAGGGCTGATGCTTGATGAACTCATATTCCTCTTCTTGCATATCTTCTTGCATATTAGCGGCAGCTTTTGAAGTTGGTTTTGCTGAGTTTGCAAAGATATACCCTGTCAGCCCTTAACACTGTACCATTATCTGTTTTAAAGAGTCATCTCCCCTCCCACTGTTTCCTTCTACAATACTGGACTTGCTGCTGTAATTACTGTAACAACTGCCTGTGTCACAAGTGGTTTCTGTAAGTTTGCATAGCATTTAGCCAAAATGGGGCTTTGATACTTGTTGGGGTCATTAATATATTACAAGCAAAGAACGTAATCAAATATTTATGTGGCTATTCCTTTCCACGTTAAATTTTATTTCATTTTATTTTTAATGAGCTCTTTGAGCCTCAATTTATAGCTTTAGTAAGATCATTCCAACATCTTTCTGGGGGGTAGCAGCCTTTTGACCTCTTGTGGAAGGCAACCAGGGAGAAAGCAGTGTTTCACCCAGAGAACTCTGACTATGATTGTAGACCAGAGAAATACGTGAAGAACAGGTTAACTGTAAGTATTGAGAAAATCACCAAAAAATTCCATTTATGTATCTATCCTAAGCTTTTTTTCCATAGTGCACATTATGGTGAAATGGCGAAACAAAGCTCTGCAGTACTGTAGGGCAGTCAAATAATAAGCACCTTGTTCTTGGTTTTTGTTCTTCAAGAATGGTTGTTCAGACCTCTGTCACAGACTGCTTCTGTCATATCTATCCAGCAAAAACATAGGGCTTTTCAAGAGTGTCAGAGATTTAGGAATTTTCTATAAACATCAGGGATGATATTTCTATCGTAAAATTGCCTGTCTCTGTAATTAACAAAACTAATTTAAACCGAATGTGTGTACTTTTGCCTTGCAAAATAAAGTAGTTCTGTAGTTCTTTCTTTACTCTCCAAGTTGGCTGAGATATTTCCATGAGTTAATGACTTACTTTTGCTATTACAACAACAGAATTGCTTGCCCTTCAACCACCTTGAAGTACACAAACAGCTATTAGCTTGTGCTAGTCATTAGCAACACACTGGTTTAGGCCTTTTGTGCTGCACTGAAATAGATATATTGGGACATTATTATGTGCTTTGAATTATTCTGATTTATGTAATTCTATGGAAACTGGACATAACTTGTCATACCATGTATATTTGGTAATACTTGTTTATGTATCATTATTGAAAAAAAAAACCAAAAAACAACTGAATTGTGTCTTCAAACAACAAACAACAAAATATGAAAACTCTGCTCTATGCCCAAAATATTAGGCATACATGCAGCATGCAAAATACCTGTACCATGATTTATGACCTTCAGAAATGCTGATACAACAGCATATATTCAGTGTTGGGAACAAACCCACCCCGTTTCTGTTGGACTCCTTTGACACAAGAACTGTAAGCATAATGACTATGTACACACTTGATAAGGACACCATTATGACATTTCTACTAATATATGATTATATCAGCATAAAAACTGCTTTCAACATATAGAGAGCACAAGACACACCTACAAAAATCCTGCAAATAGGACTTCTGTCAATGCACAGCTGCCAACACTGTAGGGTTTGCAGGGTAGATGTGCTTTGCTGTTCCCTGTCCTTCCCTGTCCTTCCCTGTTCCATGGCATTGACTCGAGTACTGAGGCACAGAGTGTGGCATAGGTCAGTACCTGAGTGTTAAACACCTATTTTCAAGTACAGATGGGTCCCAGACTGGTTCTCAGACCTTAATTCAAATGTAGGGAAGGGGCTTTGACTTCTCTCAGTTTCCTTCCTTCTTCCTCTAGAGTTTTGAAGTACTTTTTTGATAGTTGTAGCTCATTTTGTCTCTGCTATGCTTTTGTTGTCAGAAACATGGAACTGTGTGATTAATACCATTCTTTTTTAGTTCCTTTTAGAGATGGAGTTCATATCTTGAATATTTGTGGAAATGTCCATCCTATTGATCTTCAGTACTACAAAAAAGATTGACAAACTAAAGAAAAAAACAAGGAAAATCTGCATATGTTATAGGCACTCACAAACCAGTTACATATAGCTGTCCTGCTATCCCAATCCAGGAGATGAGGAAATGGGCTTGTACCATCTGAATTTAATATCTGCTAGTGCAATTGCTTTTGTTGTTCTTGAAAACCATTTTCCCCATTTACTTGGTTTAGATACAATTTTCAATTTGGTGGGGTTTTTTTGTTTGTTTGTTTACCTTAGTTAATTTAGGAATGTACAACTGTAAGAAATCTCTCCACTCACTGAATCCAATCACCTTCTCTGACTTTGAACCTCAGTTACACTATACATATTGTAAACATTTTTCTTTTCTTTTATCATTTTTATATAATTATTATGATGAAATATTGGTTTGGTTTTGGTTATGATTCATTTGTTTTTTCACTCCCTAGGGTTTATTTCACTTGTATTTCACGAATTCAGTAATCTTAAGGTTATTTTGGTGATGCTAAGCAACTGAGAATCTTGATTTCCTACTTTAGGGTAGACTCGAAGTCCCTCAATAATTCTCGTAGCAAGATCCAATGTTAATATTTCGTGCTCAAATATGTATAACAAAACAAGTGCACAGCTGACTGGTGTCGTATATAATTCTTGTGTCAAATGTAAATAATTATTGCCTTCAAATTTCAAAGGCAGTTGCTTCTTCAGGCTCAGTTCTAAACAGACTGAGGGATAGTGTCTTCTTTGACAATGCTGCTGATTCCTAATTCTGTACAGACTATCACCTCCTTAACATTCCTGTAACCCTTGCACTCTCCTTTTTTTTTTTTTTTTTAACATATTGTGGACCTTCCACAATTATTTGGATTATTATTTTACTATGTACTAATTCTATAATACTTTCACTGACTAACATTCTCTTCAAGACTTGTATTGCCTTTTTCAGCTGTAAATATTTATTATGAAATCTGTAGTGCGTGTGCCAATGTGCTTCATTATAAATTATTTTATTTTGCTACATCTAGTAAATGTATAACAAATTCATAACATTCTTTTACTGGATAGCAAAATAATGAACAACTAAATTAAAACTAATGCATTTTGACATGTATCAGCACTTACAAAAGCATTCTTATCGAACTTCAATTATGTTAATTAAAAAGGTATAGCAGCTCCTTCTAGTAGTGATTATATACAATTATATTTATTGTCATAGACCTTGTGCTTCTCCACATTCATTTTTAATATGGTAGGGATAAGAATGCAGGTGACTCTGGCATCTCAGGGGAATCAAGGTGTTATTTATGTATAGAGAAGTGCTCATAGTATGAGAAGTATCTCAGAGTTTTACTTAGTCCTTTCTGCATGTAGTCTTTGTTCCTCTTTGTCTTCCATTAAGCAATCCCTTTTATCCCCTTTCTCATCACCTGCAGCATCTTCAGAATGGAAAATCTATGGAAACTTGTTCTCCTTTGCCTGTTCCTAATGACCATCCTCAGCAGTGGTGTGCTTGTGAAGAACATGTGAAGCCATTTATTTATTGGTTATATACATAATTTCAAGGATGCAAGAAACTGCCTAAACCCTTTCTAATAGAGCATGCAGCCTGTTAAGGTTGCTTCAAATCTTAAGTTAGCTTAAGTTCACCAAAAGTTACCTTTGAAGTGTCTAGTGCAGAGAATAGCACTGGGCTACTGTGAAAGCCTTCAGACATAAATAGGGAAAACTGGCTTGTTGGAACTCCCATAGAATAGATGCAATAAGCATTGCTAAACTGATTGGAAACAATGGTAATTACAGATGGAACATTTTCTCTGCTCAGTGGCTAAACTCAGAAGTGCAGGAGAAAGAGGTGTTTAACTACTTTAAGTTTTTCTGCTATTCTTCATGAATTATAATAATAAAATATACTTCCTAAGGGAAAGAAAAATAGACAGCCCTTCCTATAAGGTATCAGGAAAGTATGAGGAACATCTGTAAATTTTTTTCAATAAGTTGCCAAGGACAACTAGCTCTACTAGGGGTAGAAAAAGAAATAAAAAAATAAACACATAAAGAAATAAAGAAATAGATAAAAAACCCTTAGCAATAAAGATTTGTTACCAAATCCTGATTCTGAAAGTTGAAGAAAAGTGCAATAACCTCAGCAATACCTATTTTTATTTCTCTCTAAGCTAGCAGGTCACACTAAATAGAGTAGCAATTTTTAAAATTTTTACAGTACATGGAAAGAAATGTTTCAGCGGGAGGAAGCATTTTTACTAATTTCATTCCAGCCAAAAAAAATAAAGAAATTACAGAAATTTTTGGACTCTAGTATCCTTTTTATGATTACTAAAGGTTTTCTGAGCCAAAAGCTTGTATTTTTTGAAGAAACATCTGTTGGTATAATAAAAGACATTATGTGTTCATAAAAGATATGGTCGATGGTAACTTGGAAACAATGTGGCTCCAATCTTTCTGTTATAACTTGCTTATGAAGGTACTCTTGAAAATCTAGAAGCTTCAGCAGTCTCAGGGGTTCACTGTAAGATAATATTTTAAGTGTCATGTATTTAGGCTTAAACATTGAATTCAATATTTCTGCATTAATATTTACCATGATGTGATTTTTACTAATATGTTGGTGGTTTAAATTAGTAAAAAAAAAAAAAAACAACAAACAGTCTTTCCATCACAAAACTATGATAACTAAGTTCTTCTAGTGTTTTCTTATTTTGCCATCAGAAGAGATGGTTTTCACTTGTGTATTTTTCTTGCCAAAAAAGAAAAATTTGAAGTTTGTTTGTTGCTCTAATTCCTCAAAGTATTTTAGTCTTGGATTGTAGCTGTAAATTGCGCCCTGATCATTCTCCATCTATTTCGATGTTTATTTATGCTCTGACTTTCTTGACACATGTTCCTGAAACATTTCTGGGAGAACATCTGTGTTGATTGCATTGGGAAGAGGAAGCTTCTCATATCTGAACCACAAGGTCTGCACATTTCTTGTGGAAAAATAAAATTAGTAGCTGAAAAGCTCCAGACAATATTATTTGTAGCCTGCTTGCTCCAATTTATGTTCCAGTGTCTTATAGTTGTGAAAAGGGATAGACTGGCAGTCAATAGCACAGGACCATGGAGGCAGTGACATTGCACTCTCCAAAGAGAGTCTCAGCCAAATCCAGTCCAAAGGAATCATCTCCTGTAACAAAGAAAGTCTGTTTTCCTAATATATTCAGAATCACTAATTCTGGGACTGAATACTATGTCTCTATGAGTTTCTGGATACAGCTATTTGAAACAATGGGTTTTGGTCCGTCAATACCAAAAGTTCTGAAAAGGGTGGAATAGTAAT
This sequence comes from Daphoenositta chrysoptera, assembly GCA_013397915.1. Lineage (NCBI taxonomy): Eukaryota > Metazoa > Chordata > Aves > Passeriformes > Daphoenositta > Daphoenositta chrysoptera. The sequence goes on along the minus strand of VZRO01000199.1, from coordinate 412,761 downwards.
ATATTTGGGGTTTGGGGTTTTTTGGTTTGTTTTTTTTTTTTTCATTTCAGTGATTTTAAATACATAAATGAGTAATTTATTTTTCCCAATTGTTTTGGTTTTAAGAACATTTTGAGCACATATGAAAGCAAATGATTGTTTCAAGTTACTGAAATCAAGTATATGGAATTACCATTTTTTTCCTGGAAAAATTGCCTCAAAATGACATGTTGGTTTTGGTTGATCATCATGTGTCCATTTGGGTGACAAAAAAAAAATAAAAGGTAGAAGAAAAAGATTACTCAGTTACACATTTGTCAGGACCACTACCAGAATCTGTGAGCTTACAAGAAATCTAGAAATTTGTTCCAGGTGTTCATCTTCTAAGTAAAGATATTGGGCATTAGGAGTGAGAGCTAGCTGGGTCAAAATACATTCTTCCTCTTCTCTCAATCACTTCCCAATAGAAGTGTCTTCCATTATTTATTCTTAAAATATAGAAAGATTGCAAGGTAATACAAGACTTGTTGGTGCAGTTATAGACCATATTTATCTGGCACCATGAAGTTATAGTGATGTCAGCTTTGATAAATACAACTTGAGATAGGATGAGGATGTGGATTTCTTTTTTCTTAGTCATCTACAGTTATATTAATATCTCTGTGGCTTTGAAAGAAACAATTCACTACATCTTTCTCTCACTGGATGCAGAGGAGAAATCTTCACCATGTGGAAAACGTCCCCATAGCATCAGAAAGGAAATTCTCACAGAAAATTTCATCCAGTTCCATATGTTTCCTCATAAGAAAGACTGATTGGTCTCAATGTTTACAAAACCATTTTTCATGTATTTGTAAAATCAGTGTGTGAGTAATATTTCACTTCAGCTAGGGCATATGCAGAGCAAAGTTCGTAAGTAAACCAACAAGTTTTGTACTTCATTAGATCAACAAGTACAGATGAAAAGTTCTCACAAGGCTTCAGACGCAATTCGTACTTCAAATTCAGAAAATAGACCTGCAGAAGGACTTGTATAATCACAGTTTTGCTTTATTTTATTTCTGTTATGCTAAGTAGTTTTATAGAAAATGTTATTTCTGTTTATAAGATTTTCTCTGTTTTATCTTTTCATAAGACAACTTAGTACTTCATAATGAAAATCTCTTAATCAATTCAGAGAGAAAATAGTAATAATTTACAGCATGTATTGCTTCTACAGAATTAAGTGGAGTTTAAAGAAATTAATCTTAGTCATTTTGTTCATGAAATTTTCCTTATTATGACAATTCTTCATTCTTCTGCTCAGAAACCAAGCAAAAAAAGAAAAAAAAACCCACAAAACCCAATTCACTTATTAGTGTCTTAGTAAATAAACAGGATATTCGTTTATTTCATCTTCTTATTCCAGGGTCTGTTTGGTAACTACCTATAAAAAAATCTGTCACTTAAGAAAGAAAAAATTTATACGGAAACCTATATTTCATTACCTTAAAATTTTCATTCAATATTTTTGTTCTTTATCTGTACATAGATACCACTTTCTCACTTTCTAGACATAACAAAACTTTGTACATACATTACACAGCACTATATATGTTACAGAACTTTATACAATGTTAATTTGAAGTATGACTTGTGTCCAAGTTGTATACAAATACTTTCAAAGGGAATTTTTTTCGGTTTCGTTCCATTTTCTTAAATCTGGTATAAAACAGTGTGTTAGTAGCTGCAGATACAATCAGAACTATACTGAAGTTCATGCTTATGTGATTATATTTGCAGCAATGACAAAAAAACTGACTTTATAATGGTAATTGGCACACTGGTCATTACTGGACTTCAAAATGTGAATAAGTATTTTTTAAATTTTTAAAAAATATTTAACTCTGGTTAAGAGCAGCCCTGCTCTTCTACCCTGGGTATTCACATAGGTGTCTGGAGTGGGATTAGGGTGCTCAGTGCCTTACAGCATTGAATCCAAAGATTCTGCAGCAGTCACAGCTCTTTGAGGTTCAAAGAGCCAGGCTCACTTCTAACACGCAATGTATGTGACTAGTGAACAGAAAATGAGGGACAAAAGAGGTGCAGCATTTTTGAGAGTGTGGACAGAGCCAACAGGCTGCAGGCTGTTGGTATTCTCTTCAGGCAACCAACAGTCAGCTGAGCTCCAAACATAACCAGGCATGCATCCTAACCGGGGCTATGGGATTCAGATCTCAAAATGCACAAAAAAATTCATAATTCTCTTGGAGAAGTTCTTCAAGTGGGGCCAAAACTAAATCCAGTCCCCAAATATCAGTGGGAAGTGAAGCTAAGACAACCCTCTCTGTGTCCTACAGGATTTGTGTCCAAAAGCCTGATGATCTCTCACGAGAGGACACTTCCTTTGCAGTGTAAGGGGGCCCATCTCTAGAAATTGTCCACAAGGATAACATCTTCCATCTCTGACAATTACTATCACATCACTGAAAGAATTGCAACTATGTTGCTCTGCAACAGTCAAAGGTTTTGCTGCTTATGCGTGATATGAAATAGTGCATATATATGTGCAGCTCTCTTAGGGCCTTATGGAGTGAATTCTTTTGCATTTTGCATTCACATAGATAAAGAAAATTTGTTAATTGCTTTTATTTTAATTGGGCTGTCTCACTGAGGAATACCAAGAGATAGGTTTCTTTCTACAGGAGAAAGGCCAGCAGTAGCACTGGCACAGATTTCAAAGCCAGGTGGATGCAGTGACTGTGGTGCTGCTGAGCAGCTCTAAGTGTTTAACACCAGCTCTAAGTGTTTAACACCCATGACACACATTGAAATGACTGAATGACTAAATGTGGGTCTGCCAATTGGGATAACAGGAACAATGGAATCATTGCAGAATTTCTGTCCCTTGCTTCGTGAAAAAGTGCTTTGGTTTCACCTCTGTCTGTCCCAAGATGTAAGTGCCTTTCTTTGTTACCACTCATCTGTTTCCATGCAGATGGGGTACTCGTACAACTCCCTCAATAACGTTCAAAGAATTTAAGTTGTTGATAAAAAAATTTCGTAATGCCTTTTGTCATAGCTTTTGAGACAGCGTTTTATGTGATGGAGATAAACAATTAAGGGTGGTTCTCTGATATCAGAATATCTCCATGTTTTTGGAAAGTTACAGCAATTTCTTCAGAGAGCTCTTAATTTCCCTATGCAGGGTGTGGTATTGAATTCAGGAGTTCTTTTACTGCCCAGGACTGAAGCACCTTCATCCTCTGTAATACTTACAAAGTACTGTTGTTTTAGATTTTGTTCAGTTTTTTGTTTGTTTGGTTTTTTTTCCTATGGATCTTCTGTTCTCTTTCTAGCTATTTTAATGGTTATTATATTCTTTACATTTTATTGTTCCATCACCTGAGTGCTTGTTCAATGTGATCATAGTGATCATTATATTAGGTAGTGATTTGCATTGGCCTAGGTAGGGAAGAGCAAATAAAGAATTTAGCAGACTTTTCTATTTAGCATCACTCAACAAAGCATAAATACAGTCTTCTCACATGATACAGCAAAAGTTCAGGGCTGTACAGGATCTCTTCCTCCTCTCTGCCAGGGTGACAGATGCCATAAACTGTCACCCGTCTTATCAAACACCAGATATATGGTCTTTCATTGACTATTTATCTTTAGATAGAACTTCGACTTGTTTTTATATTTTTTTATTTTCTTTTTTACTTGTTGATGATAAAAAAGTGGAAACCTATAGAGATTTAAATATGTAATAAATATTTCCAAGGGACTATAAATAGAAAATCCATTAGATGTATCTTCAGGCTGTGGAGTTCATTTTCTACTGTGAAACCTCACTGGTTTTGAAAAATATCTCTAATATAAAAAAAAGTCCAGCTTGTGACATTGTAACACTCAAGTTATGTTGTTTAAATAGAATTATGTAAGATGATTTTTGTCATAAAGACACTTGTATTTTTGCCATCACCACCATTGGTATCTTGCCATTTTGTACAATAAAACTGGAGAAAGAACAGGATGAGCTGGCCCTGTTCAAATTCCAAAAGCATACAGAAACAGAAAATGTAGATCAACTTATTTTCATTTTATATACATAGCTGTCATGTTAAGTCACCACACTTCAAAGTAGTAAATTACCAAAGCATATTATGTCAGAACTTGAAAACTATAGTATATTGCTCTTGATACCCTGGACCCATAAGGCAATATCACAATCTGCAGCTTCTAGCACAGATTTTTACTCTCCAATAAAGTGGTAATAGCCAAAGCTCACAAAGTCTTGTGCTCTTTGGCTTCCTGGAGTTTGGCAGGCTGTTCATCCACCTGACACAATTAATCCCAACAATTAGACAATGTAACAACAGCAACATATGAACTTTTTCTGAGAAACACTTTATCATATGTTGCATAAAAATATTTGAGGGCTGGACTGAAAGTTCAGTTCATGATTATTTACAATACAGCAAACTTTAGTCTAAACGGAGACTGTGAGCAGCTTTGCCATCTGTTGTTTAAAAAAACAGAAAGAAAGAAAGAAAGAAGAGAAAAATTAGTTCCATTTGCTTCAAACAGCTATGGGGTGGTCAAGCTAGAATACTTGGCACAGGAGATGTTTAGAATTGAAAAGAAGTTTACATCTGGTCTGTGCTCACAGCTTATTTAACTCATCTGTAGCTGCCTTTGTTATCCCAAGCTTTGAAACCTGTTTCTGCAGTTCTGTTTTGGGCTTGCTGCAGCTAGTCCTGGCTACCAAGAGCTGGGGATGTGAGGCTGCCCTGGACTGTCCACGGCTGTGGCAGGCAGTCCAGGGCAGGAGCTTCTCCCCCTGCAGACAAAGGCTGCCAGAGCTCACGCAGCTGCCGAGGCAGATATCCCAGCTCCCAGGAAAAACAGCAGCAGGGAGCAGGACTCTTGCATGCTAAGGAGGAACCAATTTCTTAAGTCAAAGTCTCTTTTTTAAGGGCTACATTGGTATTTTTAGGCTGTGGATGGTGTTTGGATTTTCACCAGGAATTTTGGGCACCAATGAACTGGAAGAAGGTGAGCTGTAGCTGCCACTGTCATCAAAAGTGCTTAACTTGGCTGTGTCAACCCAACTGACACCACAGCTGGAGAGGTTTCAGTGGCAGCAGAACCCTCCACACACACAGTCACAATCTGGCCTTAGGAGGGTTGATAAGACATCATTTGCTTTTATTATGGAAGAAATCTCAGAACTGGAAGACATAAGTAGAACCAAGACAGATATTTTAGACTGTTTAAAAAACCTCCTGTGGACTCCTGTTTGAAAAGCTCCATGCAAAAGGTCTTTTACAACCAAATACTTTAATAGATTTTCAGATATATGTGTGTTGGTGAGTCATGTCCTACACCTGACGAAAGCCAGTGCTGCTTGTCTTCCACTGTATTATATTATTATTATATTATTATACTATCAGGAGAATACGTTGAGCATTCAATATCATATAAATTCACTAGAACACATAACACACAAATCTTACGAAATTAATAAAAAGCTCTTTGGCTACCTTTAAATTTACCTGGCTTTCAGCTAACTTAAAAGTGCAAAAAAAAAAAAAAAAAAGAACATTCAGTGAGGCAAAATGTGTTTGAGACTTTTTCTGAAGACTTGTTTATGTAAATCAGCAGACTCTTCTGAACAGACTTTTTCTTTAGGTGATAGGCACAATAAAGACAAGTATTCATTTATCAAATAATTCAAGCATAATATAATAAAAGTTACAACTAAAAGTTCAAACTTTTCATCGTATTTTACAGACCTAAGAAAACAGGATACTTATAAAAAATAGCAAATTATTTGAACTTTTGACCAAATATTGAATTTTTGCCATATAGAAGTTTCCAGAGATGAAAACTAAGTTTAATTTCCTACCATGAACCTTTTCCCTCTCCCCTCCCCTCCTTTTTTTATTTACTTATTGGCCTGCTTTGTTATGGTCTGGACAGAAAATAAAATCAAATGATACATGGGGATACAGGCCAACATTTCTAGCTCTTTTTTTTTTTTTGCAGAAGAATTCTTATGTTTAATTCAGATACGGTTTGGCAAAGTCTCTCTGTATCTCAGCTGAAATAAACTGTCAAATTTATAGAGGTTAGACCAAAATTAACAACCCTGGACAATGAATATGGCAGAGGTTGAGGGAGCTCGAAACCCCTACAGTCATGTGTTTGTAATGCTGTTCCTGGGAAGTTAAATCATGCTATGGTAGTTCCCTCCCCCCCAAAACTGCCAGGGTACATCCATAGCTGCCGTGTGGATGGTAAAAGTATGTGACTGTGTGACAACCCCGTAAATGTGGCAATTCATGCTTAACTAAAAAACCCCACCTTGGTGTAATTCTCGTGTAGCTATTGAACACTGAATTGAATGGAGCTACACCTACTTTCATCATGTCTTAGTTTAAAATATTTTGCTCTTGAGGATGGATCATTCCACAGAATCATACATTCATGGGATCATTTAGGTTGGAAAAGACTTTTAAGACCATTGAGTCCAACCACTAACCTAACATTGCCAAGGAGGAACTAAACAGAAACCCTGCAAAAGATTGCCAGTGCAAATAACAAAGTGCAAAAGGTTTTCTGGGGATGTCCAGGCTCTGGAGTAAGTCTATGAGCCAAGAAAATAGAGGGACTGCCTCCTTTGCCTTTTGCTCCTCTAAGGCAAAACCAGATTTTAGTCTCAGAAAGGCCCTTAAAGTGAATTTCAACTCTCATATGTGACAAGGAATCTGAAGGCAGTGAGTTAAACATTTTTTATATGCAGACTTAACTCATAAATTAAACGAGGCTTGTCTTTTTATATTGTTACTGAAACATATTATTCTGCAATTACTGACTGGTAACACTCTTGTCCAATACTTCGTGTTGCTCGAACCTGCAATAAAAATGTCTCAAACCCAGCTGGGCTAAGGATTTTCTTATTGCACTCTTTCGCTGGATAAGGTCTATAAGTTTGTAAGGTGTTCCACAAACTTTTAAAGACTATCCTGTTTATTTAAAACATTTTATTATTTTCTTAGATAATTTCTAGATAATCTCACCCCTTTTTACCCCTTTTTGACAGTTTGAGTAGGACTCGAGGGATCTTAGCCTCAAATGGAAAATATTTGCTGCAAAATCTGATGAATAATTAGGAGATACACAGCATTTTGCTTATAAGCTGGTGTAAAACATCATTAATCCTTTACAGTCGTTTCAGATATCTGGTGTTAAGAGTAAACTGAAATATTTTCCTGAACTTCAAAAAAAAAAGTTAAGTGTGTCTTCATTTTAAAACTCGCTTCTCTTTTGAAGTTGTTATATATGTCTCTACTAAAAAGAGAAAAATTTAACAGCTGGAATTTTCTTCCTATTTTCATGTGTCTTGTTTAGGAAGAAAAATTCCTCAAATCATTGCATAACCTATGTAGCATCTATTACATGTGATCACTACCTGCTACAATGCTTTGGCTGCAGCACATTCCTTACCCTTGGGATGAGGGGTCAGCCATTTACACACAGATTGTGAGTAGATTTGCCAACTCTGAACCTCACCCAAGATCTCCAACATATGTTTTATGTTTCCTAGTCAGATTAAAAAGTGTGTTGTTGGGCTCCTTATATTTTGCTTTCCAACTGGAACAGACAGTCACAGGATAAGAGAAGAGATGCCTTAGAATATTACTAACCTCTATCTGTCACTGTCTGGCAAGTGATAGTTCTTAAAACACATCTTTTTCAAACTTTCATCTAATTATAGCATTTATACCTGTGAGAAGGTGTTCCTATTATTTTCACAGGGGTTTTTTCTATTGCCTGGTGTTTTTTGATCTTGAAATTTATTTTTACATCTGAAACCTTTTTTTCCTGTATCTCCACCTAATTTCTAAATTTTTATTCTGTAATCACATGTGCTCATAGAGCTCAAGCAGCTGTACTTTTAATGCTTACTAAGAGAAATCAAACATAGTGCTTTTCAGAGGGCATTTTGCTTCAGAGCTTTCCTAGTTTTTTGGGGAATTTGAGGTCAATGTATTTCTGGCAAAAGCTCCATCATTGGATGAATTGATGAAATAATTCAGGTGTGGTGGTCCCAGCGAAAGAAAATTATGCTATCCTGTGATAAGAAATCTGTGTTTCTGCAATAGTAGTATGTTTTGCAGATCATGAAAAAAATTGTAAGAAGGTCATCTAGTCCATCTGCTTGATTTGATCTGCTTATACCTATGGCACTCCTGGCAGATGTTTGTCTAACCTTTTCATAAAGGCATCCATTGACATCTGCAGTAAATGGTTCTTTATTTCTCCAGTGCAAGTGTATGTCCATGCATGAGCATACACAAAGGGGTGTTGGGTGAAACTTTGGGCCCTGTATCCCTCATATGTTACAGCTAATTTTTGCAAAATCTTTTCTATGAAAGCAACAACACTTGAAAACCCGAAGTTCTGACAGATGGTCATTTTATCTGAGTGACAAAAGCAGTGGTTAATAACTGTATGTTAGTTTGAGTATTAATAAAACAAAATTTAAAAAAAAAAAAACAAAAAAAAAACTCTCCAAAAGCAATTAAGCATGGAAAGCAAGAGCAACATACACTACTCTCTTTTTTTTCATTAGATTATTAAGTAATTAGTGATGTCTCTGTTGACCAGACAGAATGGGACAGATTCTTATTCAGATTAAGCTTTGTTGGTCAATACATTTAAAACTACTCACATAACTGTCTCAGCATTTAAGTCTACATATAAAGAGAAAAATTAGTTTGATATATTATGTTTCACAGATCTCATTTTGCAATATTTTTCATTGAAATTCAACATATTCATTTATAAAGATGAGCAGTATACATATTAGTAGTGAGTACTGCCTTCTTTAGAAACAATTTTTCTCTTTTTCATTGAAATTCAACATATTCATTTATAAAGATGAGCAGTATACATATTAGTAGTGAGTACTGCCTTCTTTAGAAACAATTTTTCTCTTTGGAAACAATTTCATATCATGAATGACTGCAAGAGAAATATCAGGCAAACTTAGCAGAGGAAGAGCACCAATAAAAGCAATTATTCCTGTCAAAGCAAGTGGAAATGTTTCCAGTTATTCATAGTTTAGATTCAATCAGTGCATGTCTTATTTAAAGTCAGACCTTTCCATCCTGTGCTGTGCTTCTAGACTCCAATTCTCTTTATCAGTTGTGATCATGACAGTGTAAAGAAATGGAAGATCATGTCTTACTTAAAGCAGACATTTAGTTCTGATTTGTGTTTGTTTACTACTCTGCAAAAGTGACCACTCACAGAAGTCTCTCAAGGGAAATGCAATACAGTTATAGACTGCATGCTTGTCTCACATTAAGCCAAGGGACTTAAATCAAAAATCTTTATTGGAAGACAAGTACTATGAGCCTAATGCTTTATAGAAAATTCATCTACAACCTTATCTAAAAAACCCCTGCTTTTTATTCCTGTATATCACAAATCCAGTTGATTGAAACCTACAGCAAGTTCCTGTTCATTCGGAAATATATTTAACCAGAATATAATTGTGGGTAATGCAAAGCTGGGTGGCTGTGGCTGGCCTGAAATTTGTTGTCAGCAGGAAGAAGATTAATTTCATTTACTCTCTCTGTCATGTCTCACTGGCTTCCTGTCTTTTTAGCTTGTTACCTCCAGTGGGCTGCTGCTGTCACTCTCAATTCACTTTCTACTCAGTTATTTGTTATCTGATGGATCTGTCTACGCATCTTCCCAATATGACATTTTTCCCCTCGTGAACTGGGACTGCTATCACAAAGTCTACACTATGAGAGAAAGCTACACTGAACTTAAAAATGTTAAGAAAGAAAGAATTACATTTTTATGATTCTACATCAATGCTCCTGTCCAAGTACTCTGGCTGCCTGAGGAAAACTGCCTTTTTCCTTGTATTTTTTTCCGTGCAAGTGAAAGAAGCAGTGATAAGGTATGAAAGCATGTATTTATAGGCTCCAGACCTTACGTCTCAGTCCCTGCATCTGTGAGGAGGCCCAAGAATAACAGGAGTACTTCACAGTGTTCTGAATAATATGGTACATAGACGAGGAATTGTTAAAGGAGTATATTTGGAGTCTTTGAGTCCATTTGAAAAGTGTTCTGGAATCAGAAGATGTGGAGTGTTCTGCCAGCAGTGCTGAGTTTTAACAGGATTACCCTGTAAGGGAACATCCATATTTCAGAATGTTTATCATATGTGTATGTACATGTGCCTGTGGACATGCTGCTTCAATTACATTGTCTCCACCTGACCTGATATAACAGATCTCTCTTTAATGCAGCTCTCTAGATGCTTAGGGACAAAATGGGAGGACCAGGGTCAGACTGCCTTGCTCCTTCCCCACAGGAGCAAAGGAAAATCAATTCTACCATTTTATACCCTCTGGCTGCACATAGGGTATGTTTAAGTGCTTTGCTAAATTGCCTTTAACAGTTGGGCAAAGTGAATGCTATACAGTGCCAAGTGAGTGACAAAAGGCGATCCTCAGCGGCATTTCTTGCAATATGCAAGGCTCTTAACCCTATAGTTTCTCCTAAGGCTAAAAAAATGTCACAACTGAGAATGACCTTTTAATGTACTGAGAAACCACGCAGGTTTTGTTATAAAAGTAACTTCCCAAAATTACACAGGAACAAAAATTGTGTTATCAGAGGTGTCCCTGCCTTGTCATACCCTGCTTTGGTATAGGACAGAGGCTGTTCACAAGGCCAGTTTTGGTGAAAGACTCCAACACTGTTGGCTCCTTTTATTGCCAGGAGAGACAGATTTCCTAAACAGGCAACCCTGAGAAATCTTGAAATTGCCTCCTGGCAGGACTGAAAGAGAAAACCTGGATTATCGTAGAATCATGTCACAGAACAGTTTGGGTTGGAAGGGACCTTAGACATCATCTAGTTCCAAACCCCCTACCATGGCCAGGGACACCTTCCACTAGACCACATTGCTCAAAATGGCTGTCCAGTGTCCCACTGGATGGCATCCCTTCCCTCCTTTGCTCAAGTCCAGGTAGATGACAGAAGTTTCTCTTCTCTTATCCACCAACGTCATGTGTAACCATGTAGAAGGCCAACCAAATTTGTGAGGCACAATTTGCCCTTGATGAAGCCATATTGACTGTCACAAATCACCTCCTTTTCCATGGGCCTTAGCATAGTTTCCAGGGGAATCTACTCCATCTTGCCAGGTACAGACATGAAACCCTCTGGGCCTGTAGTTCCCCAGGTCTTCCCTTTTTTTCCTTTTTAAAAATGGGGTTTATGTTTCTCCTTTTCCAGTAACGAACATCTTTATCGGATTTCCACAACTTCTCAAATATTATGGATAGTGGCTTAACCACTTAATCTGGCAGTTCCCTTAGGACCCACAGATACATCTCATCGGGTCCCATGCATTATGATGGATGGAAACTCAGTGAATCACCTGCTTTGCAGGAAGAAATAAAAATGTATTATCTAAGTGAAGAGTTCAGATCATACTTTGACGGTTGCATGGGAAGCTCCGTCTCCAAACTTAGTCATTAAGCAGAGTGCTATGTCAAGAACATTTCTAAAGGGAGAGTTACTTAGCACTGCTAAAATGCAGAGGAAAGTTCTCTCCCCACTCCTGGAGTGAGAGGAATGGCAGTGAGGAAAGTTCTTGCACTAATTGTGGAATGTAAGCTTGCAATACATGGCCATTTATAGACAGCTGTGGCAAAACACCCCTAGCATTACTCTCATAAATTTTTGCTGTTGCCCAAGTCAGCTGGAAATTTTCTGCCAGAAAGTTGAGTTTTACCATTCTTTAAAAACAAACAAATGAACAAAAAATATCTGGTACCTCTTCAAATAAAAGACAGATGTTTTCTATTACAGCAAAGTGGTAACTTTATTACCATGAAAGAATGTTAGCTTACTTTTTTAAAAAACATTAGATGCATTTATCAAAGAGAAACAGACACTACAACTAATTTGCTTTGTAGGTGAGGTATGGTCCATGCAGTGCCTTTTTCAACATACATCGAGCACATAAGTAGATTCTCAAAGTATCCTGGAAGATGATGGTAGCTAACAACACCAAACAAATGGAAAAGGAGATAATTTTTCAGGCAAAAAGAACAAAGAAGGAGCTATAAAAACTAAAGTATTAGTTTTTAAACTAAAGCAGGGAAACTTAGGGAAAGAGCATAGTTTGAAATTGTTTGACAAATCTGGAGACTAATAAATTGTGAAACTGGGGTGTGTCCTTTTCTTTCCATTGCTTAATAAAAAAGAGTCAATGTTGATAATATTACAGAATATTGCCCAGTGACCAAACTCAAAGTTATTAGCTTTAATATACTATTCAGTTTCACTTTTGTAATATCTGTAATGACTTTTGGTGCCATTCATGCTGTTAACCCACACACAAACCAACCACAATGTTTTTTTCAAATTATGGTTGACAGACTGTCTTTGTTTTGCAGTGTTTGAGCAACCAAGCAAACTCATATCTTTCCAGGATTTTTCTACAACTGTCTATTAATTTGTTTGCCATTTTCAGTTGCCATCATTGTTCAGCAGAGTAGACTGGGGATAGGGTGGTAGCTATTTCCTGAAGCAGTATTTTTGTCACACTTGATGCAAGCATGCACACAAATCTCTGATCCTATACAGATGAATATTTCATGTTCAACAATCATCTAACTTTAACTAAAGTTATTCCATAATAATTTTCTCTTTTTTCCTGCTGTATTTACTATGGGTAAGAAGAGATGAAATAAAGTATTCTTGTATAAAATTTTTGTTAAATCTGTACTGTTTGACATATGAGAAAATATATCTTGAAGTAACAGATTTTTTTTTTATAATAACTGTTAAGGGATAGAAAGGAAAAATCCACAATATCCACAGTGACATCTGAAGACAAAAGTGAATTCAATTTATTACACATACGTTTCCCATATGAAAATCAGGCTCTTTCATGGTAGCCAGGTTCTGAGAAGGACTTTTGAAAGGACTGATCTCAGCTGAATAGCTAGGTTTATTTTCATACAAGGAATCACACAAGCACATGATATATTTATATATATATATGTTTATAAATCATTTTGGGCAGGCTTCATTACCTTCCGAGAGAACCAAATTACTAGCAATAAAACATTACACTAGACTAAAACATTACACTATATGGGTGGCAAACACCACCTTTATTACAAAATGACATTTTAGAATACTTTGAAGTATTTGCATTTTTATTGTGACTGCTTGTTGGAGCCTTTCATCTATAAACCCAATTTCCCCAGACACCATCAGACCTTCCTCTAGAAGAGTCATCAGATAACACAAAACTATTAAAATTTTTTATTTTTAATTTCTGGAACTGCAAAATTTTGTTGTTTAAAAACCTGATATTGCTGGGACATTCCAAGACTAGAGGTGAATAAAAAATCCCACTGGGAACCTGGAAATCTCTTCTTTCCCAGAAGGGGAATCTGCACTGGCAGGGTAAAGAAACAGGACATGATTTTTCTGTCTTACAGGATGGTATATCACTAACACGTGGTTTGGGGATGCTACAGTTTAAGGAAGTAGGGCGAAGACATTTTTTGCTAACACATTTGAAAAATATATACATCCAATTAGGAATTTGGGAATGTATTTACAACCACAGAGAAGAGTAATAAAGGAAGAGTACAGATTAAGTAAGTAATGCGTAGAATAACAAGAAAATTATATCTAGCACAGTACTAAGATTTATCTTATTTATATTGTTAAAATAAAATTGTGTAAAGGTGATACTACTATCCTGATTTTTCTCAAATCAGAGACGTCTAAATTTTGTGTAAAAAACCACATTCTAGCTTGTTTGAGTTTGGTTGATTGGTTGGATTTTCTTATTATTAAGAAGTATAAGCATTAATTTGCTAACAAAAAAGTAAATTGAAAAGTCCAGTGTAGGAGAATTCACAGAATACAGAATTCTATTTTCTGAATCTCTTCTTTTTCCATTTTTCATGTCATGAGTGCAATGGCAATGACATTACTCTGGAAGCTAGGAAAACATTTCTCATCATGATGTTGACTCTTAAGTTTGGCCCTGGGCAAGTCAGTCAACATCCCTACGTCTGTATGCTCAACAATGGAACAGAGATAATAAAGCTGTATATACACTGTAAATCCCTGAGAGCTGGATTACAGCATCCTGCAGAAATACTTTGAGAAGGGATTAAAAAGCTTTGCAGTGTAGCCCTGACACTTCTCAAGTATTGCAAGAAGTGCTGTGCCTTAGAGTTGGCTGTAATACCTTAGTTAAAAATCTGCAGTGCCTGGTAGTCAGGTTTAACTAATTGTCTGATATCAAGAAAAAAAGTCAAGACCTTTACACTCATCTATAAAAAGGGTAGCTATGCCTCTGAATTGAGTTCATACAGTTTAACCTGGTTCCCCTTTTTTTTGCTTTCTGCACCTGTCCTCACATGAGATCCCTGGCATCGAGTGGATGTGCCATAACCTTGGGATCCTTTCCTCAGTGCCTGTCCCCCAGAATTCCAGCTCTTCATTCACCTCACCTTACTCTTCCTCACCTCACCTGTCCTTTTTCTTTGTGAGTCTCAAGACTGGTAGAAAGAGCAGTGCAGAACCATCATGCCAAGAGTAAGGCTCATCTTCTTATATGTGTCTTAGAATATGCTGATTTCCTTTATGAATTTTGCATGAAGAACTTAATGTAAATGGAAAATACAATTACGTTCTCTCACAAAAGGGCTCTGAGAATTAAATAGTTAATGACCATTAGGCTTTGTTAAGTATCATTTTGCAATTTTGATTTCTCAATTCTAAAGTATTATTCTAGCAGGTGTTGCATCTAATTATCTGTCACCCCTGTCTGGAGCAAAGATCACATGTTTTAGCTGGACTACTATTGCAGAACCTCCTTTGTCTCACAGCAAGGCTGTTACCTAATTTGGAATGAAACAATTAAACACTAAATGTTCTTTTCAGATCCCCTTACAGACTTCAAGCTTTGAAATCAAGCTTTATTTTTGTATGAGAGTCCTTTGCAAATAATTCATTTGAACTTCTAATGAACTTCTGGAATTTATGATCAATAACAGACTGGTATTACTACCACCATGACATCAGTACACTTTCTTTTCCTAAGAACTTTATTTTGAGGAACTGCAAACTGTTTAATAAAGCAGGTGTATTCATTAAAGATGCTTAAGAGCAGGAGCGGAAAATAAATGCTTGCATTATGTCAAGGAGTACAATATTCTTTGCAACTTTTATCTTCTTTAATTGGGTTAAAACACCCCCCTCCCCCCCTCCAAAATTAAACCTTGCTCAGATATTTTTCACCACTAAAAGTTTTGTTATTAAAAGCAAAGCTTGACACTACTTACATAATATAAATTAAGATCAAACTCAATCTTGGGATACCTTGAAAAGAACAAGTGTCCATTTCACAGAACTATAAAAAGAGAGAACTTATTTACAAAGCTACAAATTTCAAATAAAAAGTCTGGATTCTTAGCATCTTAGCATATTACATGAATTCTATAACTGAATTACATACTGAGGAATGAATTTACCAAGTTACTGAAGAAAAAGAAAGTACAGGAAAAAGGAATGAATATGAGAAGAGACTTTATCCTAATAATCAACATCCTGTAATCTAATTGTAAAATACTCTGAGCTAAGAAAACTGGAATAATCTGTACAAAAGCTTTTTATTAATGAATAATTAGTTAACAAATAATTTCTTTCTTAGTCTATACTAAGAATATTTTTTCTCTCTTAATTTAGGAAATAGGGGTTTTTTTCCAAAGGGGATTTCTGAATTTAAAGTCATGCTTGGTGGGTGTATGAATCATATGTACTCAATCATTAATTCCAGATTTNTATATATAGTATTATATATAATATTATTTTGGTAGATGTATGATCAAGGAGAGGACCTAGGAGCTTAGAGAATAAGTCACTGAATGGCAGAAGTCAAGGTCTTGAATTAATCCCCAGTAAGAATCCTCATTCTCCTGTGAAGAAGACCAATTCCAAACCTGAACCTGGCTTCTAAAAACATCTGTCACTTTTATACTGAGCAAAATAAATTTGAAAAGAAAATGGGATGAGTACTACCCCTAAGCACTGATGGCAGGGATGTGTGGCTTCCTTGCTAGGGCACAGCAGTGGTCTAACCCCGCCTTATTGGCCTCAAGACCCCATCTGCGAGTGCTGAGCTGTGAGCTTTGGATGGAAAGTTCCCTCTGGACCTAACTGAGGAATCTTGGCACTCTGTTGCTCCGGAGTGGTACAGATGTGCTCTCACACATTTCATGCATATATTGTTTGGGGCCTTCTCCTGAAAAACATCAGTGCTCCTGGATCTTGGATTGTATTCTGATCTGTAATTAATAAAAAGTACAATCGAAAGATAGGAATGCTGCATCTCATTTCCATTTGTTCTCCAGAATCTTAGAAATCCCAAACAGATGTTTTTGTTTAATAAAAGAAAGACATGCGAAAAGTAAAAATCTCTGTGTTTTTAAGAAGAATGTACAACTCTGTGTTAATTGAATGTCTCAAGCTTCCTTTATACACTGTTCAGTTTTCATTTCACTAGTAATTTATTTTATAACAGTCATCACATGGAACCCTTCAAATCAAGTCAACAACACTACCCATAATAATAATAACTAATATGTGGTATTTAAACAGTGCTTGTCCTCTTCAAAGCATTTTACAAATATTGATTCATGATCTATTGGACAATAGGAAAATTTTGGGTGGAATATATTAATGTATAATCTTTGGATTAATTAAGGTTTATAGTGTCAGTCTTGCTCTTGGCAGAACTCTAAGTATTTTCTTGGAATTTGCCTAGGACAATTTTCACCCACATTATTTACCCATCTTCCTGGGAGGTATTAGTTTAAATCTGAAATGCTAATATCTGGAGCAGCATCAGTTTTTTTCTTCCATGTTTTTCATTTTTATCTCTTGGATACAGATCTGCTTTGCAAATTTTGGACAGACATCTGAAAGCAGCAACACACAAATGCATCTTGGGCCATTTAAAAATGATCCTTCACATAGCTGATCAGCACCAATAATGGTGATGGGGCCTCACCCTGTGCAGCTCTCCGGGGACCACAACAGCTCCAAACTGGGAACATGAGTAAGGGCTGAGGGCAGGTGGGAAGGAGCATGTATGCAAAGAGTTCACAAGGGAAACTTCCAGTTTACAAATACTGCAGAAGAGCCAGGAAAATCACAGAGCCATAGAATGGACTGTGCTCCTTAATTCTCACCTGGAAACAGCAGAAAATAAGCATTACAACAGAATAAAAGATTAAAGAAAGCTTTTACCACCTGCTGTAGCCCTTTTATGCTATTCTTGAGATAGAGAATGGCTGTAGAGAGGTCCCGGGGAAAACTCTTTGCTGTGAATAACAGCCAAGGACACTGTTCTTTCAGGAGTTCCCAGAAATTCCCAGAAGAATAAACCAAGTAGGCTGAGTTTTAGAGTTTGGGGTGAGTATTTTCTGTGTCTGATCTTCATCCATCTTAACCCTGAGAAAATGTCTAAAGTTCCTGCTCTGAGGCAGGCTGAATACTCCTAAGGCTGACTTAAATTTCCTTTCTTATATTAGATTTTTGGAAGATAGATTGACTAGATGGAAAAGTACTCTCATCTATTTCCTATCCACTCACAGATCCTCTCCTTTCTTTGACATTCCCTTCTGCCATTGAACATGTCCCTTTTAAGTGTAGACAATGATCTGAGGAAACATTGTTTTACTGCAATCTCCACTTGCATGTACTAAGATAGACAAGGTGTATTTCTACCCCTTTCCATGACCTATGTGTAAAGAGCCTCAATCTGCTTTTTTTTTATTTCATGTCCCTGATGATTGTTTTATAGACCAAATGAACTCCACTGATTGATAACTTCAGAATAGCCACCATTAATGACCCAAGAAGAGGTACCTTTTCTTTTCTTAGTAGACCTGCACTGCATCTCAAATATTTTTTAACTATTTGTCAAAATCTAGACAAATTATTCTTACAAATAGAAGTTGTAGTATCCTGGCCTAATGGTTCTGGAAAAAAAAATCCAGTATTTTAATGCAGAATTTTCACCTAAGTAGTGTACCTCTGGCTTTCTATAAAGTGGATTGATATTGCATTGCATCATCTAAAACATTTTGCTATCCCCAGTGATGAAAACAAAACAGTCACCTGACAACTGAAAGGACAGAATTCAAAAATAAGAAACCAGGTAGGAGGCAATAGTAGCTCCGCCAACATAGGTAGGCAGAGTTCAGGTTTCCTTAGGAATAAAAATAGATCATCTCTTTTCTTTGGCATTCCCTTTTGTGTCCTTATAAAGATACACGGCGATATGAGGAAATTTAATTTCTGCCCAACCATTTCAGGATTCAACTCATTACTGCGGGTTTGTTCAAAAAATTATGAAACACATTAGCTCAAAAGCGCACAAATGTAAAAAAAAAAAAAAAAAAGCTTTCCTGAGCGTTACTCTACTTTTTTAACAGTATATTAAATTTTTTTTTCTAAATTTTGCAAATACTTGCTTTAATAATAGAATATAAGGCAGTCAATTTGTAAGTAAATACTATGTTTCAGTACTGCACTAAGTCTTTTTCCTTCAGATGGAGAATTGTCTGCTTAATGCTTATGCAGAATCTGGTCTACCTTAGTTTTTCCAGCTTCTGTCCTCAGATCACAAAATCATAACGTTTTTTAACTTTCTGAAGCAAAAGAAGGCATAGTGTTTTTTCTGAAATCTTTCCATCACAATCGAACACCAAACAAGGAACATTAGAGCAGCACTTTTTTCCTGATTCTTTAAGTGAACTAGTTGGAAATTTCACAATGGCCTTCAGTTGCCAAATAAAAGCATGGCCATTCTTTTCCTTTACAGTTGCTACATGGTTTAGGAACTATTGCAAAAGATTTATACCTATACTTATCCTGAAACCATCTGTTGCTCCATTCCAAACGTGCAATACTTACACTGTTTCTAATACTAATCTTTTTTTTATCTCCTGCTTTTAACTGGTCAATCTAACCAAATTGATTGAAGATATTTTTTTTTGCATCAGTTGAGTTTCTTTCTTCCCAGTCTTTCACATAACTGAGACAACAGGTAACTATAAGCAACCTTCAGACATCTCTTAACTAACAAATTTTTTTTTAAAACTACCAGCTACTGTTAGTTACAACAAAGGCAATGATTCTCTTCTGGCACAGAAAAAAAATAATGTAAAAATATTAGTTATACTGCCGTGTAGTTCAAAAGTCCAAATGAATTTTTGAAATTTTGTGTTTAACATTTATTTGAAGTTTAGCTGACAGCTTGGTGGTCTTATCTGAGTATTGGTTCTAGCCTTGAGTCTTCATCATATATATGTATTTAGGAGATACCAGGCAAATAAATATGTAAAGGCTTTGTGCTCTTTCTTCATTGCTACTTCCTGGCAATAGTCCCATTCTTGTGCCAAGTTCCTACACCTGGTCCTCTTGTTAATGAACCTATAACACTTTAGACACAAGATCATTTGTTTTCCATCACTTATTTGATGGTAAAAAAATGTCAGAAGTCCATCTGTGGAATAAAAAAAAAGAAGATAGTAGAGAGAAGGAAAAGAACTTGTATGCAGATTTGACTGAAATTTAAATAAAGCACCTACAGAGAGCAAGGTTTTCCTATTGTAAGTTACTAACTCTGAAGTGCTTCTTACTCTCAGTATTCTCCATAGAGAGAGCTAATTAATATTAGCACTAATTTAAATATTTCATTCAGGTGGCTAAAAATCAAATAAGATGAATCAGGGCTTTGGAACTGATATTTTCTATTGCTTATGTTATAAAGCAAGCTTTGCAAACACTGTTGGAGTTCTCTTCTCTGACAAGCTCCACCTTCAAAAGAGCTTGGGCCTCAGCTTCTAACTGCTCCAAAACAGTATTTTTCAAGGTTTTCAAAGATTTTCCAAGTGTGGATTTTCAACACATGCACCAGTTCATACACTGAACTTTTATAAAAAAAAAATTAATCCCTCCAGTTTATGAACAAAACCTGAGTTCCTCTGAAAGTATGGTGCTCATTCTAAGCATTAAAAGTATGATCTTTTGTCTCTAAGTTGATCTGTTTGTAATACAGCAAATACTTATAAGACAACTGGATACAAGACAGAAGTCTGTGCATGTATATAAAGTTTCATTTAGGTAACAAAATTCTGAATTCTTATTAGAATTTTCCCATCTACACCAGTCTTTAAAATAAAAATTACTCGGAATGTTTTTCTTGGAAATAAACCAACCAAACACCCAAAGACTTCCCCCCCCGCTTCTTTCCCTCAGTGGACTGTCTAGAGATATTGTTATAATTCAGCCTGGCCTTTCGGGTCATTAAAATGCCAGAGCAGCCTTAGGAAGGATCACAGTGTTCCGTGCCTCAAACACCTTGGCAGGGGCGACGGCACAGCTCGACTGTTCTGCGGGCAGGGAGGGAGCGTCCCGGAGCTGCCGTGGCTCACCCAGAGTGTACCTGCTGCACCCACCTGCCTGGCCACAAACAATAGCTCACAGCTCTGCTTACTGTTCCCTTCATAGACACACACGCTGAAAAAATAGAAACTCTGGCTTCAGTGCCAGCCCAGACGTGTATTTCTAAAGGTCAGTTTAATTCATCAGAAATAGTTGAAAATATGCCAGTTGAAAAGATGCCTTTCCGCTGGGTCTTTTTGCTGTTGTGAACAAATGTTTCCTAATGTGGAATACCTACATAAAGGGCAAGTTCTCTCTACAGAACTGCACAGTGCCTTTATTACTGATACTGGGCTCTCACCACACATACAGACTTTTCTGCTGCACTGAAGTAATATCAAGCTCAATACACTTCACAAGGGACTGGGGAGAAATGTCTCTTTTCTCTACAATATACACTTGGAAATATTTGATGGTATTCTCTCCTTTATCACAACTTAATGCTAGTGTTTTAGCAACATCCATAATATCAAGTCTGTCATGCTGTGTAGTACATACATGCCATGGAAGTACGGTGGGGATTTGGAGACCTGGGATGAGCACTGGCTGGTGAGGTGCTATGTACAGGAGGACACAGGCTGGAGCACCTCATTTTGACTCAAGGTTCACACCAATGCACTAAAACTGTGCCTCTGTATGAGAGAAAGGTAATATACCAAGGGCATGGGGAGACAAGGGGCACAAACTAGCTATAAGTTAGCAATCTCCTCTGCTTGGCAGGCTCTGCAACCCAAGACTCTGGTTAACTCAGAAGGAGGAAGAAGCCAGAGGGACTTCAAATCTGTTTCTGGGAAAAACATAGCAATGATGATAACAACAGTAGTATGAGCAGGAACTACATATTTATTTGCACATTCTTGTATGTATTGGATAACAGTGCACTGTAAACATATTAATTCCTGAAGACAAAGGAATTCCTTAACTTTTAATCTTTACTTAATGGAATGTTTCTGACAAATCAATATTATCTGCATGGTTTTCCTGTAAATCTGTTTTTTTGGGGTGTTTTTTTTTTAGAAAGGTAGAGCAGCAACTGAAACAAAAAGTAAGAAAACTTTATCTTTAATAAAAAATTGCTATTATTTGTTATTATTGGATTGTTAATTTTTTTTCAATTACTAAGAGCTTTAAAAGAAGTAGATGATGCATAAGAACATAAGAGGTATCAGGACAAGCAATAGAACACAGGAAATAACTTTGGTATATAGAATCAACTAAAGAATACAGCTAAATATTATGGTTAGGTATGAAAGGAGTCAAAAGAAAATGTCACGCTGTCATTTTTCTAATGAGTAATAAGTGAACATGCCAGAATATCAACTACAGAAAACAGGTGCCAATAGATTTAACTACACGTGTCCTCACATCAAAAGCTAAAATGGGTTACACATTGCTTAACACTTCTGCATTTTCTTTGCAAACAGGGCAGTTAATAAAAATTTCTTCCTGAGCATTAGAAGTACCTGAAGATAGCAGAGGAGCAAACACCAATTGCTATTGAAAACCAATTTTTTTTATCACCTTTCCTAAAGGTGATGCAGAATGGTTCTCACCTAGTCCTGAGGTGAGGAATAAAGAGTCTAACAGTGCAACCAAACATCATGTCTCCTCCCAGCTCTTTCCAGCTCCTCACCTCTGTGCCTGTGCCTCCAGGCCCTGCTCCACAGAACAGGCATGCCCTGCAGATACTGCTTTTCCTCAGGCTCAGCACTATTGCATGCAGCACTTCTGCAACCAGCAGCATGAGAGCAGACACCACACAGGGACCCTGCCTGTATTAAGAGCACTCAAAGCAGTTTTGACATAAATACTACCTTTCACAAGAATAAGGTTTGGTGTATCACAATAACTTTTCAATATATTTAGATAATTGGCTGTTCACAAAAGGCATTTCATGAGCAGAAATAGAGGATGGTCATTCCCTGGCTGGAATACCAACATCCTTTAGTGATGAGTTGCCCCTAGGACTCCTGACATGGCAATTCAAAACCTAGACTGAAAATTATTATGAGTAGGTTTTAGTTTCATTGCCTTCTATGATTCTTTAGCATAACTATTCATATGTCTATTTATACTCATGAACATGTCCTGGAATAACTTTGCCACTATACTACAACATCCCCATTGTAAATACTTTCCAGCAGGAACAAGAGAAGCCAGTTTCCCAGCCAAGAAACCAGACTTCAGCAGGAAGTGATCTCAGTAGGCATATCCTTCATTTCTGGAGTTATATGCTTGAGCCAAAAGTCAAATGAGGACACATCTAAGCACACAAACTAGTGTAAAGAAAATGTGCTACAAATTAAAGGGCAATCAGTCAACAGAGGACATATAAAGTACATTAAGCCCTCTTTGTTTCATTAACAATACACACTTCTGCAATTAAAACTGCAATATTTTCTAATTAACATACTGAAATGATAAAGCATCATTTACCTTTAAAAGACTTCCAGATATTCTACAGCAACCTAAACACATATGTGGATTAAGGGGTCTGTTAAAAAAAAAAAGTCTGTCTTCAGGTGAAAAAGGTTGGAAAATGTTATACAATAGTGTGAAGCACATGAACATACACACAGAATTCCTGCCAGGAAGCAAAGGTCTTTCCCTTGCCTGGTCCTCATGCTCAAGACAGTATGCAAGTGGTAAGTTACAAAAACATTTGACACTGATGACTGGAAACCTCAGAACACATAAACATCTTATTGATTTGTGACTTCTCCATTTGCTTTTTTACTAAGATTTGAGGACAGTTTATGAATCAGGGCTTCATAAGTATCTGACAGTTTTCAAGGATTTTTTTTCTTTAAATACAATTATTACAATTATTTTTCCATAGGGTACTTACTTATTTAGCAGTTACGATGGAAAAATACTTTGAATACTGTAATTGATACTTTATGGTTTCTATCACTCAGTATGGAACCCTGTATTTACTGTACATCATTCACCTCTGAATACATTATTTTCTATTTCATTGTGATTTTTTGTGCTGTGTATAATACCTGAATATACTGGAAATGATCATGAAAACTCTTGAAAGCACCTCTGTGAGATTTACTGGCATTATTATTTCCATATCTCAGGGACAGGAGGACTATTGTTATGAGTCCAATATATGCCTAAGCAAAATGTTTATCTTCACCTAGCCTTCACCTAGTTCTTCATCCTAATCTCCTTGTCATTTCTACCCTTCCTTTACCTTTTTACAACTATGGATTCCACACATTGGCAAGTCCTCCCTTTTGAGGCAGCAATAGAGGAAACAAAAGGAGAAGTTCATATCCATCTTTCAGTACCGAATATGATAATAGTTCCTGACAGCTGAAAGGGGCAACTCTAAGGAAAATTCTGCTCACACCTTCCAGTCCTGGCTTTTAGCATGCCCAGTTCAAATTAAATCTTCGGATTGTTTCCCAACCCCAATAGTCTCTACTGTGAATGTGGTTCTTGAGATGTAAGAAGGTTCACAATTTGGCCAAATATCCACAGGTGTCACACCAAGTGTATTTCTGACATCAGGACCTCACTGTATTTTTTGACAGAAAACAAAAGATAACTCAGTGCAATACTGACACTGGCAATTAGATGCAGTTTTCCCATGCTCAAAAAGCCGCAGAAAAATCACGTTTGATTGAAACTTCTATCCCCTTCCCTCACCAGTGAAATTACATGGGAGGCAGCATTCTAGTTCAAACAGTTAAAGTTTGGCAAACTTACAAGCAAATTAAATGCTAGAGTCAAAATTATTGAACAACTTTATAAAGCTTCTGTGTGCATTCTTCATAATTCATAAGGAAGTGACTAAAACAAAAAAGCTAGAAAAAGCATAAAACGTGTCAGAAAAAAAATAAACCTGTCTGCTAATTGTAGAGGAAATAAGTCAGAAGAGAGTGACGAAATTAATAAATACCTTTTACTGAAGTCTTTAAAGATAATAAAATTCCCAGTTGGAACATTTTGATTTTGAATTTAAATTTCTATCTAAATTTTCCTCTATTATTAGTCTATAATACTTCACTCTGTGTATATCCTTTTTTGAATACATTTCATGCTTAATAGATTAGACATAATTGTGTTAAGACATTTAATCCTTAAAACTCTTTAATGAACAATGATTCATTCTAAATAATAACCTATCTATAGCTAACTTTCCAAAACTTCCAAGGAATAGAACAGGAAAGGAGCAAAAATGTATTGTACTGATTTTGAACATAACTTGCTTTTTTATGTATTTAAGGAGCAGCGAACTATTTATAAAAAAATCAGCAAAAGAGACTGGCGGAGTGTATCACAATACTGACTTGTGAGATCAGCCCTTGTTTCCTGCTGAGGAATAGACACTTCTTGAGTATTATGGTTTATACAAATGAATTTCTTTTGACATTCATTAATTTAATCCAGATTCTTATTGATGGTGAAACAGTATGTTAAATTATTTGTTCCCTCAGAACTTCCAATCCGAAACATTTTAAGGGTTCCTCAAATCTTACAAGAGTCTGTTGAGAGCCAAAGCCATATTTGAATCCCTCATGCAATACTTCCAAAAGCTTTTTTTACACATTATCTGACATATACACTGAACAGCTGTACACAGCAGTAACAAGAAATCTGTTAATTTATTATACGAATCCAATAACAATATTTCCTCTGGTCTTTTAGTTCCAGTGATCAGAATCAAGTAGCAAAAAATGGAAAGGGAGTAGGGGAAGTGGAGAAAATACTTTCCAGAAAGCAAGAAAAAATTCTTTGAGATTTGTACATATTCTGGAAGATTAAAATAAAATAAGAAAAAGATTACAAAAGGAAAACACAGCTAAATGCTCATGCAATTCTTCTTGTTATTAAAATGGCTCTCCATGAAAATTTAATTGTCATTTTTTTGCCCCTTCAAGGGCTTAGGGCTTGACTACACTGCAAATTAAGACAGTTTTACAATATCAGGAGTCATAGCTGTACTAGTTTAATCTGTTTAGTACAGATAGCAATAGGAATGAAGATGAGACAGTAGTTTCAGAAAAGTCTATATAGAACTGCCAAGAGCCATAAGAAAACATCCATGTATTTTCCTCTTGCCAAAGTTTCTGTTTTTTACTATTACTGAGGGAATTAGAACCAGCATAGATATCATACTCTTCTGTTCACTGCACGATGTACAAAAGCAGGAGTACACAACCTGTCCCTGAGTATGACAATCCATTTCAGCTCTAGTGCTTCCATCTATCTCCCCTCCTTCCTGAAGGCTCACCAGATATCAGCCAGGAGCAAGAACAGATTTAATGTTCTGGCTCTGGCAAGCTGCTTTCTCATGCCATTTTTCCTGGGAAGTTATGGTCTCTATTCCATCACAGCACCAAATTGCAAGTGTAACTCTCACATGGCATTTGGCAGTTCCAGTGGTCCCAAAGGACCCAAGAGACAACAAGCTGAAGAAAGATGTGTCCAAACCAAGCTGCCATCTCCAGAATAATTAATCTGTCACAGTGACACTTCCTTCTCAGTGATTAAAGTTCTGTTGAGAAAGAAAGTGGCCAGGAAAGAACTCCAAATACTGCTGAGGTAGCAACATGCCACCTCTGGCTACTCTTTTTTGCAGAAGCCGTACAAATGGAAAGATGAGTTGCCTTCACACAAATGTATGTACATATATGGGCAGTAGATCAAAGTCCAGTGTTTCCATATGTGCCATATCCAATCATGAGGAAAAGGAGTATCATCATGGTCTTCAGAAGCCTCCACTGGAGTCAAGGAGGCCTACTGTGGCAAGAAAGTTTGCCTACTGTGCTCCAAGTCTGCCCAGAGACTTGCTTTGAAGAGATTGAAGGCTGTTCATAGACCATGACATTTTGGAAAGAAATTAATGCTTCATTCTCTATTTAGCTATTACTATATATAATGATATATTTTCCCTTCACAATATATTTACTCATTATTTTCATTAAGTAAAATCATATTAATTCAGAAATCTGTTTGTTTGTACAGTTTTAAATTTTCCTATCAACTTAAGATGCAAAAAAAGTCTATCACCACTAAACTATTACAAACTAAAATCTGCATTTTCTAGAGAGAGTAACTTGCTAAACATTTGAGGAATTATTTAGTACATGAATGAAACATATATACAGGCAGAAAAGGATATTAGAGAAGAATACAAGATTAGAATCCCAGAAAAAAAATCAGTTAACTAATTAAAATCTAAGTATATAAGAGTAAGAAAAAGTCAGAAACAAAAATCAAACAGCACAAAAAATTAATTCTCAAGATCTAGATTTCTGGTAGCTAAATAAAAATTAAGAAAAAAGACCAAAGAAAAAACCCTCCAAATTTACTTCCCATGGAAATGCATATGAGATCCCTTAAAGTTTAAGTATACATATGGGATAAATTTATTGAAAAGGTTTTGAAACCAAAATAAACAAAGACCTAGGGTAAGGATGAGACCCTTTTAAAAGAATGTCTGACTCTTAACTCCTTCCCAAGGAATTTTGGCAAGTTGATACTAACACTCAGATCTCAGGATGAGGTCATATGTTTCTATCCAAGTAGCCAGTCTTTCTGCAGATTTAACTGGAATGTCAGAACACTCTCTATGCAAAGGTTTACATTTGCTCTAAATTAGACATGGCACCACTAAGAATCATGACACGTTTGTAACCAGCAATAAATTTATAGCAGTCATAGAGTCTCTCTTTCCCCAGTTGCACTTGTAAATATTTCCTTTGGCAGTAGATTGTGAAAGAAGCCATACTCAGTATTGGAGCTGATGATGAAGTCATACCATACAGAAAAATATCATAGGAGAAAAAGTGAATAAATCATCCTTCCTGTAAAAATAACTAAATAAATTCACAAATATATGCAAAGCAGGTTGCAGCTATAAAAAGTAAATATTTATGTGAATCTTGCAGAGAAAGACTGAAATTTAAACCTGGGAGACCAAGATTGTCACCAAGATTTATAGCTTTCCCAGATAAAGACCTAATTTTTAGCAGAAACAGGTCACTCATTGTTTGGATGGAAACCAGTTGTTACTCATTATTATGCTGGTTATGACTCAAAGAGGAAAAACGTTCCCCAGACAAAATTCAATGATATGGGTGGAGCTCTCCTTTGAATTTTCGGTTTGTTTGAACTCAGTACTCAAAGCTAAACTTGGGGGATATGAATCCACATGAAATGAAAATGTTAATGTGGACTTCTTTTGAACCAATTTGCTAAGATTACGCAGCTGTTGCTATAAAGCTCCAAAACAGAAAACTATTTTAAAAATGTCCAAAATTCCGAACAGAGATGAGAGATCAGTAAAAAAATTTCTGGAATGTTCAAAAGTAATTCCACAAGTCAGAGAATACTATAATCCAATAAGAGGTATTAATTTGCTGCACTCTAAAACATAGCATGTCTCCAGCTTCTCACAATCCAGTTACTGTATACAGAATAAATACTTTCCTGAGCTGGGAGTGAAGCTAAGTAAAATCCTAGCTTTAGGAAGCTATTTTGGAACTTGAAGCCATTGACAAAGTGAAGCTGATAGCTATGTCCAAGCCATCCTACACCATGTTCTCCTCAGAAATATACCCCTTGCAATTCCTTTGTGAACCTGAGTGCATATTAGTAAACCATTCACACTATGTTTTATAGCAATAATACAATTTTATACCCACCTGAAGCGTACGAAAGGTGCCATTTTAGTTAAGTTTCTCATTGAACTTTGGTTCAGCACATGAAGCATTCTCGAAGTGTGAGAACTGGCTTCCATGTGGGGGACAATGAACAAGAGGGTCCAAATGTGCCCATCTGGCCCTCGGAGCTCTCGGCTCTCAGCATTTGAAGGACCAGGCGAGCATGAAGGGTTTTAAGTGCAGGAGTTGTGGAAATCACATCACCAGCACAAGCTGGCTTGCTCCACATGGCTGGCTCTGTTCAGTCATGCGACTTGCTAATGTCATTTTAATCTACTTGATTTCATGCATTAAACCTTTTTATTTTATCCAGTAGGAAAAAGTCTTTAATTGCAAAAATCTAGTATTTTTTCCTAACCACTACAATCAATAAGTTCTGAGGACTTCTTGAATAAGTCTACATAAAGCTAACGTTTCTGTTCCTTAAAAGATGCCTTGAATTACTGAATCCAGCATGTAAATGACTTGAATTATTCTATGCAACATGTTTAAATACCACCAGTGGTACACAAGTAACAGGACACATTCTGTGCCTGGAGCAAGCATCTCAAGAAATTTCAGACTGCAACTCCTCTATGCCTTTCCTTGATGACGTCAAACAGAACAATTTGTCAGAGAAGTGAAAATATACATCAAATCACTGCCAATTTTTGAAGACAGTTTGGAAGCAAATAACCTTCAGACTTTTAGGTTTTAATGCAAATAGACAGATGAGAGTAGAGTAGATGCCAATAAATATTAATTTTCATATAGGTCAAAAGTAATCTCTGATTCAGGAAAATTCCTAAAAAGCAGTGGATTTGGGAGACTTTGAAGACTGACCAGCACAGTTGTGTGAGAAACAGTAGATTGTTTTGATTAGATAAACTGGCTTCTAAGACTGATCTTCACATGAAGAGAATGTGATTAGGAGACACCATAGACCTATAATATTTTTCTGTCTTTGCTCTCCATTTATTTCATATGGGAAATCCATATATGTACATCCTTATTTATTTTGCATCATTATGCATTTGTATATTTATGTTTTTATTAACATATAGAGCTTATTTTCCTTTGTCTTTATTTCATTTCACTTAATTTTCCTCCTTCACACTGTACCTGTCTCTTGCCTTTTGCTATTCCTTATGACTTCTGCATGTCTGACCATTTTCTTCTCTCTTCTGGCCACTCATTTCATAGTTTTGTTCAGCCATTATCAGTCTTTTCTCCACATGCAGATATATCTGGGTGTCTTCTGTTTCAGCATCTGGATCCACTAAACTTCTTACAGCACATTTCTCTTCTCTCTGTGTGAGATCAGAGACAGTTCCTGATGGTCATGGATTAAAAAAAAGAAAAACAAAACCTAAGAATGCTGCTCCAGGCTATTAGTCATTTTTTATTGTCTTTCCTCAGAAGCTATCTATTCATCTGGGTGTGATTAAGAAAGATAGGTTCTCCTAGGCAGTAATGACAGATCCTTGTTTAGGGTCTTGCATTCTCAGAGGCAACTAAATGTAATGATCTATGTAGAGAGACAGGTCTTCTGAGTGAATAATGATGAATATTTCCAAATTTTACAGCATTTAAGTAGCAGGTGTTTACAAGATTACATTAGTCTATGGAAGCTAATTTCACCAGCATTGTCCAAGGGAGAGATACATTATTCCAAAGGGAGTTGAATGTCTAAGCAGAGCAACATTTTCACAACACTGTTTATCTTATCTAACTGTGAATTACAACTGGTGATCAAAAGGCAAAGATATTTTTGCTCCTCCTCATCTATACCTCACATAACCTTGTGATGGATCCATCAACTCAGTTTTGTGGTACTGAACCGACTAAAACACTTATTGTTTTGGAGTGCCAGTTTCCAGATGTATCAGGGACCTGATCCGATCACACTCCCAAGTGTTCAGCCTGGCAAACGGATTGTGCCACCACAGACAGGAAGGGTCAGCCACAGGCAAGATGATGGGAGACTGTGGTGTCACATCCTGATGGCTGCCCACAGTTAGGTCACTGAGGGAGGCATTGGCTCCGAGGAGACAGGCATGGTTTTCTTCACTGTCCACAGAAGGATCCTAGAAGCTCAAGAATGCTGATCTAAAGTTAGGTTTTGTCATTGCTTCTCCATTTCCCATGGTGTTTATAGCTTCTTCCTACAGTACAGAGAGGAAGTCTCAAAAACAGAAAGAGAAGACACCAATGTCCAGTACATTAACATATACATTTAGAAAATATTTCAGACAGAAAAGTAAAATACACTAATGAATTTCAATTAAAAGTTCTAAGATATGTAAATAATGGCAAAAATATTTCCTACTAAAGTATTCATTAAATATCCCAAATTTCACCAATATAAAACTTTAGCAAGTATAGTCTCTAACACTGAAGATGTTATATATTACATGTTTTATAACTGTTATACAGAACACGAAGGTGTAGGATATTTCATCAAACAATTGATAGGTGGAAAAATAGCATATTTGTCTAAATGAACACGATGCAACCAGTCTTAATATATTAATTTGTAAAGTAATTAATATGATTCCTTTTCTCTTGCTTTAGAATATTAACAAAGTCTAGAAACTGAAATAAAAGTTGGGTTTATGTTTTCTTTTACTTTACTAAACTGATTAAAGTCACCCTCTACCCTGCCCACTCTACTTTTATTCATGTTCACTTCTCAAGCTAGAAATTGCAGACACAAAACCAGATTTGCTAGAGAAGGAACCTGGCATTTTCATTCAATTTTTACTACAAAACAATTAAAAAGAGATGGGAAAGGAAAGCAGTTTATTATTCAGACAGCTTGGTCCTGGTGTCCTTTGTTATTTTTCATATTTACTTAGGACAAAAACCTGACAAATATTAAACAACTATTAAAGATTAAACTCCTTCACCATTTGGCTAAGACTTTAGGTCCCAAACTGCAAACACGTAATATTTTTACTGAAAGTAGAACATGCAATCAAGGGACATTCACTGAACATGCTTATAACTTTTCTTGAAAACTGTATTTAAAAGAGGTCATGAACATCACCAGATCCTCCATCTAAACATTAGGCAATACAGGAAATTAAAATACAGCATTTTTGATGTCTTCCATTATTCATTGAATATAACCATTGCAGAAATTATGATCTCTCAAAGGCGTTTGTTTCTTTTCTTTTTATCCAGGTGAATAAGGCTTCAACTTTCATGTTTTTACATATTTTTTATTTAAGGAATAATTTATGGTTTATTTCCTCATTCTGTAACCAAAGAAGGAAGCTCTTCTCATAAATATTTTCTATTTGTTTTATTTATTTGTAAAGGTTCATTCTCTTCTGAAAAAGCAGGTGCATTTCAATTAAACTAATATCCCGCTTAGGAAAGGTACAGTCACTTCAGCTGAAATCATGTTGGAACCAGGAAACTGTGGCTTCCTTGTCAAAAGCAATAAAAAAAAAGGGAATCTTTATTATTTGTCTGCAGGACACAGTGACTGCACAAAAGCCAAGAGTCTACTAACATTGCTCAACAGTGAAGTTCCCAAGTATTAATAAAAGTCTTGCACAGGTTTGGTTCTCAAAATACAACAAATACTAAAGGTCATCTTCTCAGGTAACATCATGATTATAATAAATGACAAATTACATGAGTGAAGCAGAAAGTTCTTCCTCCCTTGGAAAAATTCCCTGTCATATTTACATTTTGTGTTACCAAACTTTTTTTCTAGGTTGAAATCCCTTTTAAAAGCAGAGAGCACTAAAGCTTTGCTACTTGTGTGCTACAAGAGAGAAAGAATCATAGAAACATAAGGTCTTTTATGCTGAAAAAGGCCTTTAAGACCATTGAGTCCTACAATTAACCCAGCGCTGCCAAGTCCACTGCTAAACCATGTACCTAAGTGCCACATCTGTATGGCTTTCAAATACCTCCAGGATCTGTCCGATGAGCATTTGACTCTCCACAGGTCTGATCCATATATAGTGGCTCTCAATTCTAATGTCTTCAACAAATGTTTGACTGCAATACCTTTCTTAACCTAGACTTTGAAAGTTTTAGTACTACTCTGTTGCGTTACACCATGGGTGTTATAGAAGAGCAGGCCTGAAGGCCTACAAAAGCATCTTCCCGAGGCCCGGGGGTAACCATGGAAACACTTCCAGGTCACCTGAGATGGGCTAGAGAAGAGGACTATGGGTTAGTGACCTTCTTGACCAATGGCCCGGGAAGATTGTGGTTAGTGGCCTTATATGGTATTATTTACACCTTACCATAATAGGTAATATCTAGGGAATACTCCAGGTGACTGGGTGAAATACTGGGATATGATCTTCCTGTTTATATGAGGTTATATCCTGTTTGTGCACCAGTATTTAGGTAAACTGAGCTGGGCAATAAATGTCTTTGCATTTCTCCTTCTGGCATGCGAAGTCCTTGCCCTGCGTGAATGCTGCACTACTCCTTTATTATAATTTTTCTACTGATTTTGATGCAGTTTCAGATGGCTTCTGTCCTCATAACCATACTCTTTTCTACAATACTTTAACCATTATCAGCCACCGAACACAAATTAAAGGATCTAATATCAGATCAGGCATTCTAAATTAGTCAGGGCCAAAACCAGTTTGTAGTAGAGAACCTTAGTAACTTTTATCATTTGTCAAATTGTTTTGTGGTCCTTAGTAAGGTCACCTACTCCATGTGGAAAAATATGTATTCTAACACAAATTCTAGCCAACTGTAAATATACTTCAAAGGACAGAGAGGGAAAGATGGACCTATTAAATTACACATAAAATTAAAAATATTATCATATTTTAAAGGTTTTTAAGCATTTTCCATTTTTAATAAGCAGTGAAATTTTCTACTTATGACCTTAAGTATCAGTGTGCAGGAGAAGTTGGGAGCTGGACAAGGGACAAGTGGGTTGTAACAGAAGATCAACATTAACTTTGCATAATCCAGGAACAATGGCTGAAGTCAGTGTTAATCAGTATTTTGTCCTTATTATTCGTCTCAAAGTGATGAATTTCCCATAGCACCATAGTTCAGTGAATGTGTGTAATCCTCCCACTCCCAAAACACCACACGAGTTCTGTCGTGGCACTTAATGGAGGCTGTCTTCCTTTAATTTCAAAACTAACAGCACTTTTCTTGGGGCCATAGCTGAAAATTTTCACTCTTGCAAGTAATAACATAGTGCAAAACAGCTGATGAATGGGAAAAAAAACCCAAAACAACTAAAAGCAGAGCAGCTGCCTAAAGTTAGTAATCTACACATATTTTTCTAACAGATAATCAAGCAAATAAATGATGCATGTGTTAAAAATTACCCCAGGCAACTATAAATTATGTACTTGTCCTGGATGCAGTAGCAAATTCTTTACCATACATCAGCCTCTTCTAACCCAATAAAGTAGTCACATGCTATCTCATAATACATTACAGAGTTCAGTTTGTGATAGACTAATTAGTCTGAATAATTACTCATGCATCAAAACACAAGAGAAAAGAGAATCTACATTCACTTAATGAATGCATCAATAGGTGCTGCATAACTTACCCCTTCACTCATCAATATACCTGCCACTTATTTGAAAGACATGGGCAGAGAGGAAGTAAAAATTGTCTTAAGGAATTTATTTGAAGAGTTTGAATACAGCATGGTAAAAGTTAGGAAAAAGAATACACTTCCAACTACTGGAAAAGGGGATGCTGCTGGAGCACTGTAAGACCAGCAGCAAGGAATCCAGAGGGATGTAGGTAGACCCAGGATTCAGTGCAACCCTCCCACAGCTCCTTTGGTCACAGTGTGGAGGAAATTCTGGGGTTTACAGTCTCTCTTACATGCAATGGCTTCTTTGTAAACCTGTCTTGGGGTGACTTTATGATGTTGTATCCCATATCGCCCAGAAATTAATCCTGTGCCTTTCTGTGCCTTTAAACTGAGCCCGAGAGGGGGAAGAGAAAAACGGAGTGAACTTTTCAAAGCAGTTCTGTGCTCCAAGGTCACTGCTCCTCTGCGTTCTTCTGCTGCGGGGAGAAGAGTGGAGGAAAGCACCTTCTGGCTTTTCCCAGCTCTTGGATCCTTTTCTCGGAAGAGAGAGACAGAGAGTTAAACTCCTTTGTTTCCCTCGGACTTCGGCTTCTTCTTCTTCTCTTCTGGACTGTCTCAACAACACCAGAACACACCAGGAGAGCTTTCCACCGAGGCCCAGAGGCGACCCAGGCCGACCCAGCTCTGAGTAGGAGGAGAATGACCACACCCAGAGAGGGACTCTGAAATCTTCCCAGGTTTCTCTCCACGGAGAGAGATTTTATTATTTAGCATTATTATTCTTTTCCTGTGTGTTTGTTAAAGAATAGTTTTTCCTCTTTTTTTTGACTCTCCTCCGAGGAATATTTCTTTCCCGAACCTGGTAGGGGGTGGACGGTTGTAACCTGCCTTCTATCAGAGGATATTTTCCTCCAAATTTGTCTCAAGCCGTCACAAAACCACAAACAGTCAGTTTTGCCCGGTCTGAAAAACAGGACTTCTGGCATCTGCGCTGGTCAATGCTGTCTGAAAGAGCCCTTTCTGCTGGCCAGATCACCAGTGACATTCAGTTCTGTAAAATCTGGATATTTCTTAACCCTTCTATGCCCCAACCCTTCATTTCATTTCAGCCCAACCAGCTTCCAGAAAACCAAACTGTGGTTTTCAACCTTATGCTCAAACTAATAGAGCAAACAAATTTGTATTAAAAATTACTTTTACCTAGTTATTTTTTAAAAATAACAATTTGGAGTGAGAGTTAAGAAATAAGATGAAGGCATTCTATAGCTAAATGGATGTTAATATAGCTATTTATTAGATTTCTGAAACCAGTGCCAGGTAGGCTGATGAAAAATGAGTCTGAGAGGTAGTGGTGAATATCAGCTTTTGGCTCCATTGTGTGATAGAGGTTCATATGGGCGAATGAGCAAAGTACTGGAAGTCTCTAAACAGCAGGCCTGAAAAGGAGGTCATAGAGCCTGGGTGAAAGGTAAAGGAGTTTGACAGGTTAACTTACAGTGAGGACAATCTTGCCCTGGGACATAGGCAGCAGACCTGTGGAATCCTACAAAGACAATATTTACTTTAGCCACCGTAAGTGACACAATGCAGGGCAGTGTTAGGCCACTGCTGACTGCTCTTTCTGAAGATGTCACAGAGGCAATTTTGGCACAGGAATCTCATAAAAAAGTGCCATAGAAAATAATGTCAGGTTAGTTTATATAGTACACATAACCATGGATGCCTGGTTCAGCAGCCAGATAGAAAACTCTGTTGAGGGTCATAGCTCCCTCTTTATGTTCAAACACCCCCTGCACACATAAAAGTTTTCACAGACAAATTGTTACAGTACTGACTCTGGAAGGATTTTAATATTACAAAACTTGTGGAACAAACAAACAAACAAATCCTGAGGCTTTTTCACACAGCTCGGACACTCTGAATAAAAAAGCCAACAATCTCATATTTTCTGGAAGTCAAAAATCAGATATATGTCATATTTCATGGAGATTCTATATCCAGGTATGTGTCATTACATACATAACAAGAAGAACATTAACACACAGAATTGAGCTCAAAACATATTGACATTTTAGGCACTTTGCCAATGAGCAGAAAATTAGGAAAACAAAAGGAAAAATCAAATTAATAATCTTTTATTAGAATTCTGCATGCTGTATGAGATAAAGATCTCCAAAGTAGTGAATCCACAATGATATAGGCTCTCAGAAATCAAGCAGGAAGGTGTGAAGCCAATAACATTTGAATGGAAAAGAATGACTCAGCTGTGTAAATTATTGAAATCCTTTTAGTAAGTCAGATGAACAATCAATGGTATACTACAGAAAGTCTCTCTAGTAATACATATGGCTACTCAAAGAGCAGTCAGAAAGAGCAGAGCAAAAGCAGGTCAAAGCAGTCATGAGAATTATGTCTGTTCTGTCACATATGACAAGATCACGTACACGCAGGATCTTTTAAAAGGTACCAGAATCCTAAAGACATTGTGGTGAGATAATTGTTTGCATGTGACAGTGGTATTTAAATACTGATTATGCCTATTAAAATCTACAAAATTTAATGTAAAGCTATAAATCTAATACATTTTGTGAATATATTTCCTGAAAATATAACACAGTTAAGGGAATTATAATTACTTTGATAAAAGCAATTCTCTGAATCTTCCTGAAATCTAAGATTCCTGCTTTTTGGTTCCTTGAGGGGACAACCACTGCCCACTGCTTGACTATACTTCTCCATAGTGGGATGGAAAACATGATCACTTTGGTCTACAGAAGTCTACACAGCCCGGCCTGCAAGCAGCCCTCAAGCTGCAGAACACAGTTCCCTTTTGTGTTGATTTTGATGAACTCATCCTCACCTATATATAACTTCGTGTATTTTCTTTCTCTTTTCATGATAATTATAAATGTCTGTAAAGAAGTGTAGGTGTTCTTCGATGTACTCTGTCACTGCACTATTCTTTTTGACTTATTACTACACTTACTACCATTTTTTACACATTGAATGAATCCTTAAAGAAAATGAAACATGTTGAAAGGCATGTACAACCAGCCATAAATGGAAGCAGCACTTGCTTGAGCTTTATATTGCTATCCCTGAGCCCACAGAACATGTTTTTAGGATAGAGGTAAAGCAAAAAAACTGGCACTGTGAAGAGATACTTTCTGCTTCTTTCTGTCTTAAAATGGTTTGCTTTTACACTATTACACCTACTTTGAGGTAATTTTTTCTATATTAAATATGAGTGGATACAGAGAAGATAAGATTATTCAGGAAGATATCAGTCATAGGATAGACTTTGACTTTGCCTTTGAATTAGGGACCACCTCTATATTTCCTCATACAGAATTTTACATGGAGGTAGATAACTCACATTTCAATGCACTTTCATGTGGTAGTTGGTAGTCAATATCTCAGTACCCCTTCTATCTCAATACCTAAAGACTTCCATGAATATCATGCACACAACCTATTCTGGAAAGAATAAACAGCAAATGGTGAGTTTTGAAGACCTATTCATAAAGACACTCAAATAATAATCATTCGAAATGATTAGCACTCTCAAAAATCACAAAATATTAGACATTATCTTCAGAACTCAAACCTATTGGAATAAGAAAGCATCTGAATTAATGGCAGATATAACTATGGGTAGCCAAATCATTAGCACTCCCAGATTTCTCCCTTCACTTGTCCCAAACAATTCTCAATGTGTCACTTTTACTCATCAATTTTCTTCAGTTGCAAGTTGATTACTATCCTACCAGTAAAATCTGCTTATGTCTTGAATTAATAAACATTCATGATTTCTGAAGGCAAAATCTTGATCTGTCCAGCTGATGCCTTCTTTCTTCAATATGCTACTTTTCATTTACAACTGTTCTTTCTGCTAAATCTGTTGATGACTCTTCACTCACCAGAGAGACAAACTGTGGTGTTATATGAAATATAGGAGTGCTAATGCATTTCATAGGTTAAGATAGGATAAGCAGCTCCCTGGCAAAGTAGCATTTGTATTAGAGCTTGCCATCATTTACAACAAGAAGAAAATCTAGATAGAAAATGTTGTATCTTAAAACTCCTTTTAAATGATTCAGGCATTATCACAGTTTGAGAATTCATGTTAAATATATATACATTAAGAAGAAAGTTAGTATCTGCAGAAGCTTAGTCCCAGTAATTTTGTGAACCTTTAAGATCCTGAAAACACTCTCCACTGTTATAAATATTCACTACAAAAGCTTTCAGATTTTCTTTCAGCGGATTTTTTCCTTGGGTTTTGTCATTTTGCTATGTCTGAATTCTGGCTATTTTAGCAGCTTCTCACCTGTGAAGCTTCAAGATGTTTGTTCGGTGGTGTACCCCAAGTACTGATTTTTCTGACACTGAAAAACTCCAGCTTATGTCATTCAACCATATGACATCAATTTATGTTGTTCTTGAGCCTGTTCTGTCATGTCTGGGGGTATGTAGAAGTAGCAACAATAAGCTGATATAAGCAATGACAATATAAATCATGCTGTGTTACAGTAAATGATTATTTTTTGTGCTTATTGCTGTATCTTTTTGTAATATAACCTTTACCCTTAAAAATCAAAAATAGCTCATCCATAACCCCAGAAGACAAGCCAAACTTTCCCACTGAGAGAGAGTTTTCAGGACAGCCTGCAAAGAACATACCATATATTCCAAGAATGCATTCCTTTGCCTCTGCTATTTTAAGTGCACCTTAGGAAGCTATAATAATTACTGTCCTCATCAGCTGTAGTAATTGTAGGGAAGAATGTTCATATCAAACAGAGTTTGCATTGCTATGGCGACACAGCCAGTAATAACAGCGTGGACCATTTTAGAATGGGGATCCCCAGTTAGAGAGCTGAAGCACCTGCAGGTGCAAACGATTTTTCCATGTGCTGGAAGTTCTCTTCTAACAGCAAAAAAGAGACAACAATTTGGGGGGGGAAAGAAACAAACAAAAACCAAAATCAGTGAAGCACCCAACCACGCATCCTGCAAGGGCCTGTTCTAACACTGCTCTACTTTGCTGTGAGAGCATCACTGTTGTAATCAGAATAATTGTCAAATAAAATAGCCTGTAACTGATAGAAATGCATCTTTCCACCTTTCTGGCAGTGTACTGCAGCCTGAAAGAGGGTGTAAATTATAATGGGATGTGGGTGCTGAATTTAATCACATTCACACCCTATCTAAGGATCCATCATGCTATAAGAATTATGAAAGAAACTTAGACTTATCTACTTGTAGAAGTTATTCCGAAATAAATCAGAGTGCCGCTTTTAAAGTGCAGTGGCTACTCTGAAGTAGATCCCTATGTGGGAACTCTTATTCTGCAGAATGTTTCCTTTGTCCCTCTTTCAAATTTACCTTAATCCACTTGAGATAACCAGAAAAAGACTCTCTTTGCAAGTTATTCCACTTAATTTCCCAGTGTAGCTTTTTACTGTAAGTGCAATCAAACCTAGTGACTGAAAGTACTGGTTTTAATGGTCTGTTCTAATGCTAGGACTTCCAGGAATAGTGAAAATTTGGATTATGAGAAATAGCACAGAAATAGCAAAAGTTAATTTTCAGAAACATGCAGCCATTTTTTGCTCATTTGAGAATGAAGCCCACAGCATGATTTCATTTTGAAAGAGTTATCCCTTGATGCAAATTTTCTATCACAGATATTTTTGCAGAGCATCAAAAGTGTGGTTATACATTGGAATCCTTTCACAGCAGCCCATTAACAAGGTTCCAGCCTTGCCTGCATCTGGACTTTTACTTCCCCTCTCATCCTACAGCTCCTGTTTCCTCAGTCATAATGATCTGGCAATTTGTACAGGCACACTCTGCAATAGAACTGTGTGATTAAATATCGATGTATTCAGGTTAGTCTCTTTTTCACTTTATTATGGATTATTTTAATGGTCTAGTTTCAATCACAACCCACAAACAGGCTGAATTTGTAAAAGAAGGTAACGGGTACCTGTGGCCAAGACGGATGTGTTAGGACCATGGGAAGTAACTACTGTTGACAGGATCCTCCTAAGTTTTCCCCAAGGAAAACTTTATTGTTAATAAAGAGCCAACTACGAAATATAAGCAGAAAAATGTATCCAACAGATTAAGACTAGAAAGCTTTGCCTTCTATGTTTGCACCTAAATGCCATTCTGTCACCCCAATCTAAAGGAAAGCAATCACAGTGCCCTTAGGAAATGGGCACAAACCCAAACTATTGCAAAGACAGCCAGCTTTCTCTTTTTTTAATCTCAAGTTTTAGTTCATCCAAATTTCATGAACGTGAAGCTATGGCCAAATGCACTCGGGGCATTTTGGATATGAGCTGCACTGCTGCCTGTTCACACCAGCAGAGCTCTGGGAAAGCCCCAGCCCCCGCAGAGCTCCTGAACAGTATTTTAGAGCTGTAGGCTTCACTCACAGGCCTGTAACAACACAATGCTTCCTTCCCACATTGCAACTTACAAGTAAGTGGGATTTTTACTCACTGCTTTTCTGTAGACATCTCTTACGATACACGCCGTGGACCACAGGAAATTAGGCATGTTTCCATGTTGCCTGCATTCTGACAATATTATGGATAAGGACAGTATTATGGATAAGGACAAGAGGAATAAACCCACACTGACTTCACAATATCTGGATTCAGGTCACATTTGGTTTTGGTTCTGGATGTTAAATGCTTGATTTCACTGAATAAATAAAATTTTGCTTTTAAGAATATTGGGTCAGGTTCTCAGCTTTGTACCTCTATATTCTGATGATTCAAAGAAATGTGGCTTTCTTTCCAATGCAGATTTCTCAGTACATGGAAGTTCCAAGTGGGAGAGTAGAACTGGCTTTAGCTATACCAGGTAAACATATGCTACTACATTATACATACCTGAGCATTTCAGCATATTGAGTATTCTGGGGAAGGCATATAACTAGACCTGTTGTAAATCTTTGGTCCTTGACAGATTGATGTAACAAAAAGTTCTAAGCAGTCAATAAATGCTTAGATCTGCAGTGCAGCTGATCCAGAAATAGTCCTGATCACCATAAGGAATGAAAAGTCTGCAAACAGGCCTCTTTTATTCACCACCCCAGAGATCACATCATCAGGTCCATCTCGTCCAAGACAATTGAAAGTCCTTCAAAACCTTTGGGATTTTAATTGAAGAGAAAAAAAGAATATTATTCTAGAATGCTAGATTACCTCAACTATGGCAATGTAGTTGCTATTCCTGTATTGATTGGGTTCCTAGAATAAATTTTTAAGTTTGGCTTTTGCTTCACATTATTCTTTAAACAGAAGTCTAAGCAGGAAAAAGAGCATTTAGAGATGAGAGAGACTCATGGAGGCTATGACACTATTACCTTCTTGTCAGTCAGAAAAGAAACAGATCCACCCATATTTATATTTGCATTCTCGAATTAAGAGTAACATTAACCGAACCATAAGCACATTGTAAGCCTTGAAAAGTCAAATTGCACACTGAGCATTTTTAATTTTTTTAATTACTGATTATTTAGCCTTCCTCATTGCTCATAAAAATAATTTAGAACTGTTCTTCCATTACTACAAAATAATATAGTTTTATAAAGATAAGATTTAAACATATTCTTTAAGCAATCAAGAGGGTATTTCGTCTTTTTCTCTTCCTTTTTTTTTTCTTTTTTGAACCCCAAAAAAGATTTTCAAGATTTTGTTGGCTTATAAATTACTAACTATGGGTCTGTATGATTCAATGTAGAAAAAGCTTTGCCCCTCATCAAAGCCTATTCTATTCAGGCTGAATGGTTTAACACTTTACTTCTAAATTCCATATGGCATGGATAGCCACCCATGTGTCCCAGCATAGCCTTTGTATATAATTACTAATGTGGTGCTGTGAACTGTAGATGCTGTTCCTTGAAGTTAACACATGTGCATTTCAGCTCAGTAATCTGAGTTTTTTCTAGTTTTCTATTACTTGCTTCAGTGTTACATTACCAGATACAATTATTCAAGTTTCCACTGTCAGGAATGAAAGCAAATATAAATCCTGTGCCAGACACTTTTTTTTTTTAAAATTTTCTCTTCATTCCTTGACTTATCAAATCTAGTTTTTTTTTATAAGTATGATTTTAGGAAGGAATTTTCTTTGTCTGCTTGCATGTTTCTGAGAAAAATTTCACCTACATGTTCAACACTTGTACCTCTCGAGCAAGTAAATTCCACTAGAGAATTCAAACTACAAATTGTAATACTTTTTATTTGTTTTTCCCCACACAGCTTTAAATGGGTAATCTTAGTTTCCATTTTTAGAGAAAAAGATAACCCTCAGTAGCGTTCAATGTTCATGTTTTTCTTGTTTTTCTGTTGGTCATACGCTCTGCCTAAGCAGATTAAAAACCCCATACATAGGTTTCATATGTTACACTCTAATAATTCATTAAATTGTCTGCTTAACTGAGTCTTTTTTTTCTCAAAATGTGTGGGAATGAAGAATGTGCAACCACAGAAATGTCATTCAAATAGGCAGATAATCACAAGAAGACAAAAAGACATGAGTACATAACATCAGATATTTAATTGTGAAAAATAAAGATGAAGTCAACATT
The DNA here is from genome assembly GCA_013397915.1 of Daphoenositta chrysoptera. Taxonomy (NCBI): domain Eukaryota; kingdom Metazoa; phylum Chordata; class Aves; order Passeriformes; genus Daphoenositta; species Daphoenositta chrysoptera. The sequence goes on along the minus strand of VZRO01000199.1, from coordinate 370,388 downwards.
ATTTTAAGGCAAATTTCGGGGAGCAGAAATGAATACAGTAAATGTTACTGAAGACATCATTAGTTATGTTAGTGCATAGTGTCTGTGCAGGTATTTAACTGTGATTAGCAAGTTCCAGGAAATGTCTCCTCATCCCCCGTGAGTCGGTGGCTGACTCTCTCCTGATGTAACACCGAGTGGCCTCGTTAGCCACGTGGGAGAATAGGCCAGGCCAAAAGTGCCCCCCTTGTCCCAGAATTTTTCTCCTTCCACCTTCTCCAGGCTTAGTTCCTTGGTCCTTGGGAAGAGTTGCACCTGCCAGCGAAGGCTGTGCCCCGAATGACTGCAGCTCAAACCACGAGCACACGCGGCTTCAAAGTGGACGGCACATCCAGGAGTCCTCTGCCTCCACTCAACAGAAAACCAACATCTCACAGGACCATCACAGGCATCATCACACCCGCCAGGGTGCAGCCAGCACACCTCTGGCGGTGCTGACAAATAAACTCTGGAACAAAAAGAAGCACGGAAGCATACGGTTTGATGATGAAACCCTAACTGTGTGGAAGTCAATTGTCAGAATCCAACTGATTCAGAGGTGGAATATTATCCCTTATTATTAATCAGTGTATTTTTAGTGTGAATGCATAGGTGTGTGTATGTGTATATATACACATGCATATTCATTATGTACCTGAAGCAATATTTTGCATTCACTGAGAATGCTTTATAATTAAAGTGTTTGCATAATTAAAGTTCTTTCTTGCAGAAATATTTTCTATCATTGTGCAGTAAATCACAAAATGGGTAAAGGAGGCAGAGTTGGCTTATCTTTGAATGATATAAACATTTGATGCTTTGCAGTATCTATTTATGGCAGTTTTTAAAGCTTGCTGTATTGAATATGTGTAATATAAAAAATTTAATCAAACCATGTTCCTACTTTAGGCACTATATGTTAGTATCTTTCACTCTTTATTTTATGTTAGTATCTTTCACTCTTTATTTTAGTGCCAATGCCTAATTAGGAGATCCACTAAAAATCCCTGATATTTATTGAATGGAAAAAAACCCAATGTAAATACCTTTTTTAATTATTATAATATTTACAGACATAATATAGATAAGAAAGTCAAACGTAAAAATTAATAAGATTATAAAATGAACCAAGTCTATTTTATACACGTAAAAATAGAAGGTTATTTACAAAATTGGCAAACACAACTGATGAGAACAGCATCTGCGTTAAAGGCTGATTTAATTTTACTTTTGTAATATTCATTTAAGATTTTACCCCTTAATTTTGTCATTGGTCTGGGCACAGCACTGTAGATGTGAAACACTTTGGTTATAATCCAGATCTAACTGGGTGGCCTTGGACAACTGATTCCTGAACTTGGTTTTTTTCACTGTCAGTAGTGTGTAGGGGAAGCAGAGTCTTTGTCTGTTTAGGTGTTTCTTGACTAGTAAAATGGAAATTGCCATTCTTATCTGTTATGTAAAGATGCTACAGGGATTTGGCAGCTAATATGTGCAAACTGCTGCTTGTGAATATTAAAAACAGACAGCTATGTGCTATTTATTTGGTTTTACAGTTATATAAATTACTTTATTTATAAAAAGAGAACTAGAAGATATTCTGTAGTGTTTTTAAAAATGAGGCCTTCTCATGTTCCAGAATCATGCTATGATAGGAGTTGGTCAAAGCAGATGATTTGAAAACTGTAAGACACTATATGCACTAATGAATACGCTATGCATGATGCACTGTAAGCAGGGTTTTTCTAATCACATTTCCATTTATAACAATTTTTTAAGCAGAGAACACGAGAGACTTCATAACTAAAGGAAATATCAGTGACTAATAATTATGAATAAAAATTATAAATGCTTTTTCTCAGTTATGGATCAAGATGTGAAACAATCATTAATTTGTACGGTTTTGGAAGAACAGTTTCTGATAAGTCACACATCTACTGTGCTGTCAAGCGAAAGGGAACAGATCCCAGTTTTGAGAATAATTTGTTTCATCTTGTAGCTGGAACATTAACAAACATTACAGTGCCATTTCTCACTGGAGGTTCCCAGTTAGAGGCTGACAACTTCACAGCTAATGTACATTAACAGTAAATCACCTGCATCAGTCCAAATGATCCTCCCAAACTATTTTAAGTTTGATATTACACTGTATGGGATAAAAAATCTTCATAATCTTCATTATCTGTGATGATTTTAATGGCAGAGAAGTAGAACAAAGAGCCTAACTGTGACCAGTTAAACCCCTGCAAAGAGTTGGTAACTGATTCTATTCCAAAGTCTTCCAAAGCAATTTCAGACTGCAAAGAGGGAGAAAATAATTATTTCTGAAAAAAAAATGTAGTTAGTTGCAAATCTCCACTAAGACTGATGACTAAGGAAGAGCAAGAAAATATCCCAATCACTGTGGCTTTGATAACCTTTATGGGTTTCACAGATCTATGAATTATCTGACTGACAGCAGTGAGATCCCCAAAATGAAGAGATGGTTATGGACCAAGCTGCTTCTGACATGGGAAGCAGAAGAAGAGGAGAGAGGAAGAACAGATCTAGCAAAAGAAACAGCAGAGGAAATTTGTTCTTGCTGCTCTTCCTGCTGCTATTGCGGCCTGGCAATCATGGCTGGTTTTCTGCTGCTAATCTTGTATACGCCCAAGTTTGGTCTTAAAATCACCAGCATATTGCAAAATAATGGCAACTATCCATCAAACCTGCTGTCCCCAAATTTTGAAGACTTTGGAAGAAATAAAACATTCAGCTGAAATGAATCATTTAGAAGTAATCAGTTTTTGGGTGATGAAAAATTTATAAATTACTCTTGAGCCTAGATAAATTGTCAGTGTTCTGAAATTATTACACACTGAAAAATTTGTATACTGTCTCTCTCTTAAGCAGATAGATTAAGAGAGTTTGTATAAATTAGGCAAGCAATCGAACATATTACTATAGCTATTCCTGTATGTATGTCTTGTTCTGCAAAGGGATGTATGAGCACTTATTTGTTATTAATGATAGACACAGATATGAAAAGTAATATTTCAGTGTGTACATGTCAGACATTAATATTTCGGTCTTGGGAAATTTTTTATTTTCACCCTGAGGGTTCCATCAGCCCATTTGAAATATCTTGTGGAAACAGACTTGAAAAGAAAAGGTAATATATTTCAGGATTGAGAGGATGACTCTGCCAGGCTCTGTGTGGGACAAGCCAGGCACTGCAGGTGACCCCGGGGAGGCCCTCCCTGGTGGATCCTGTTCAGGCCCTCCAGGAGCTCTGGGGGACAGGTGGGGCCAGGGGGAGGCTGATGGAGGTGGTTACAGCATGGTGTGCTCACAGAGGCACCCCAGGGCTTTCTTACTCTGAAAGTATTAAAAGAAGCACATTTTGTGTTTTAGGGAGGCAGCCCCTGCAGACCTGCTGTCTCTGTGGGGAAGTGTCTCTGTAAGTTTACTCAAGACTTCCAGTCTGTTGAAGTCTATTGAAATAGGATTGTATGAGCTGCAATCAAGACCTATGCCCATCTAACTGAATTCACATTAGTTTATGCTGTATTTCATACATATCATTAGAGGATAAGTATAGCTGTACTTTTCCCTTGTATAGTGAGCCCTATGAAAACATTTTGAAAAGCCGGGCTAATGCTTCAGCCAAACACTGGGTATAAAAAGGTTCTCAGGCTGAATTAAGGATCACATGGCAAAATTAGTAAATTAGAAATGTGTATCTTGCGCTAGTGCATTATGAGGATAACAACAGTTCTTGTAATCATTTACTTAATGAATACAGTCATAGAGTAACAAATCTACTACTAGTCTTAGAAATTATTTGTTCAGCAACTGAATGAAAAGTATTTCTTTTTCAAAAGGTAAACTTTTCAGAAGTTTCCTAACTCCCACTCCTGTCCCACTCTTCAGCCAGGAATATTAAATGGGTCTTAGCAGAGACCTTTCAACTTGTAGTGGAATCAGAAATACCTTGTGGTTCAATTTCTGTTGCTGAAAAATCAGATGTGTGTTTCTGAAAAATTACTAACTAGCAAGAAATCTCAAAAATAAAAGCAATAACGCCCCCAAATTAGCTTCCCTGAAATCTAAATAGACTGTAAACTGCACTCAGAGCCACAGACTAGTCTTTGAGACACAAAAAAAAGTAGAACTTTGCCAAAATTTCAATTTCCTTACACCACCATACACTGTAATAACTCCTATCAGGATCACAGCCATACATGTGTGTGCTGCAGCTGGTGAGTCATCTTAAGAACTTAGGTAAATGTCAAGGTTCAACCCCAGTGCCATCTAAGTACCGTGCAGCAACTTGCACACTTTCTCCCCTCCCCTAGTGGGGATAAGAGTTGAAGAAAAAGAAAAATGCCATGGGCTGAGATAAGAACAGCATAATAACTGAAATAAAGTAAAATATAAAAATAATAATAACATTAATTATACTAATAGCAATAATAGTAATAATAGTAGTAATAATAACAGAAATAACAGAGAAAGAAAAATAATGCACAAGAGAAACAATTCCTCATCACCCACTGACTGATAAGCAGCCTGTTCCTGTGCAGCGACTGGCAGCTTCCATGGGCCAGTTTATATACTGGGCATGATGTTCTATGGTGTGGAACATCCCTTTGGCCAGCTTAGGCCATGCTCTCTCTTGGCTTCTTGTGTGTGCACCTGATCACTGGCGGGGAATGAGACACAGAAAAGTCCTTGATTTGAGTGAACACTAGTTAGTAATAACTCAAACATCCATGTGTTATCAACTTTATTCTCACACTAAATCCATAATACAGCACTGTACCAGATACTAGGAAGTAAACTCCCAGCCAGAAGCAGGACAGTAAAAAACTGAGATTTTGTGGCATTAAAAAATACAGAGTGTTTTAAAGATGGCAAAGCTTATTAAAGGTGTGTCCAGAGTTTGTAGGCTTTTTGTGAATATTTCTTCCATACAGGCAATGGCACCCTGACAGTGTCCATCCTCCCATCCCTGTACAGAGGGGCAGACACATCACTGCTGAGCTGTACCTTCACAGAGCTCACCTGCCCTCTGTGGCTTTCTGCAGCTCAGTCAGCGACCACCAGCTGTGCTTCTAACCTTGACAGCTCAAGCCAGTGCTTGCAGTTAGGTTGGATGGATGGAAATGTCTCTGCACTCAGACAGGAAGGAACTTTGCAAGAAGTTTATAGAGCAACATGATCAGATCAGCAGGGAAAAAGAGCAGCTGCTGAAAACACCAGGCTCCCACCACATAAGTTGAGAAGATTTATACTTGAAAGTGTTTCTGGTCTGGTCCTTCCTACTGAATGTCCATTAGTTGCTGCAGTTCAATATCTTCATTCCTGGAGCACATCTCTGAGTTTATTTTGATTCTTCATTAGGCTGCCACAGCACAGTGGGCAGTGACAGAGATGGCTCACCTCAAAAATACATTTCAGATTTGAAGAAAAACACTAACACAGATGCACCCATATGACTGTCACTTCTCCTTCCCTAATATACAACCACATTTGTTCAAATTGTGGAAATCTATCCCTCCCAATGCCTCTTTAATTTTGTTCCTTCACTGTTATTTTCGTGTCCTGTTTTTTTCAGAGCTGTTTGACTATATGAGCATTTTGGCCTTTTTATACACAACTTCCCATCACCTCTGTATATTATGTAAGTTTTGTATCCTCTTTCTTTTCTCCAAAGCTACATTTGACTGCACATTTATCATCCAACTGCATAATGCTTTGGCAGAAAAACTGCTGTGTCCAAGCTTCCTGTATTAAATCATCATTTCTGAGGGTGGAGGCTAGAGGCTGTAAAAAAGGAGGTGGTGTTTAACAGAAGGTGGCACCTATTTAAAATATGTTTTGGGTTTTTCTTACTAAGGAGACAGAAGAAAAATTAAACCTGTTTTTTTTAAGGCTGAGAAGAGAGCATGAAAAAAAAAAGAAAGCATTTAATGAATACTTGAACAATAATTTCTTTCATTTTACTTTAATTGCTATACAGTCAATGCTTAAACTTTACAATCCTTAGTCACAAAGGACTTTAAGGTCATGCTGCAGGCAAGACTCGTTCCAAAACAAAAGTGGCATAATACATACAGCATTATCTACTCATACCCTATGCATTATTTTAATTTCTTCCTGGAAACCTTGGTCAAGTCTCAGTCATTCTGTACCTGGACATTTGCACTGGGTGGTAAAGGGCGCCAGGTGCTCTGTTAGCAGCCTCCCACTCCTGTATGTCTGTGCTGCTGAACACCCAAACCCATAGGCTGCAGCAGTTGATGTTCCCGACTCATTTCCAAAAACCTTGAACTAGTTTTTGCAATGGTTTATTTTGGAGATAGAGCTTTTACCTTCTAGGGGTTCTGTTCACAAGAGCTACAGGTCTGTCCTGATAAGGGCATCACTCAGGACTTTTCTCAATAATCTGTACAGTTTTAATGAGCCACACTCACTGACATAGCTAGAATTACAGAGGATTTATAAAGGGAAATAGATGTATTTGTAGATGTTTTAATTTTTTTTTTTTATTTTCTCCAAAGGATAGTTTGTTAAAATAACTGTCCTGCCACTATTGGACTAAGTGTTTCTGTATGTGTACGTTTCTGCTCCTTGACTGAATGCTTGTAAATTTTCAAACTGAAAAACAGTCATTTCTAAAATTCCTAAATAAGCTTTCGGCTGATGAACTTTCCCTAATTTTTTATTGAAAATATATTCGAGGACTTTCAGTGTCTTTCTGTTTATAAGAAGTCTGAAGACTCTACCACTAGCAAAGCACTTAAAACTACATACTCTATCAAGCAACTTTTTTTTTTTTTTTCCCATAAAATTCAGCATATTTAGGGCTGTAGAGATGAAAGGTTGGGTTTGTGTGGGTGTCTGACTATACAGTAACATTGTAGATTGAAAATATGCATCTCTTTTTTTCTTATATGACAAAATTTAAAAATTCACTGTACACTTTAAAATAATGCCAGTTGAATTAATCAGAGTAATGTTGTTCCCAGAACTGAAAAAAAAAGAAAAGGTCCTCCTCACTGGGTACACAGCTGTGAACATTCAGGGTGTCTGGAAACACATGATGGAAGATGAGAGAAGTAAACCTTTGGGATGGAAAATATTTATTCTTCATGGTATGGCCAACACTTTTATTTTGTACCCCGTGATGATCTTACACTATCCCCACGTGCACTTTTAAGCCTTCCCTCATCATGATCACAGGAGGGAAATTGCAACACAATCAGACTCTTGAAGCATTTGCCTCGAAAATCACTTCGCCTCTAGCAGGGACCAAATTACAGGAGACCATTAATTATTAAAACTCTTAGCATCATCTAGTATTTAGCTTTTCTGATTATGCACCTTCATGGCAGCAACATTAAATCTCAGGATGCTCAGTGAAGGTTTTCTGACAGTTCTTAAAAAAACCACTCTGTTCATCGCAACACACTACCAGCAAGGATATTGTGAGCTGAATAAAGATATGGGCATTTCAGTCTTGAAAACTTGGCTTAATCATGCCTCAGGAACCTGCAAGGATCTAACAGGAGTCCTTAAAGAGACACACTGACTTGACTGAGTCTTGCCTGACTATGTCAAGTCATACCACTGTCACAGACATCAGCCATGTTTTCAGAATCCTTATTTTGCTGTTTCCTTCTAGTGGTAGATGTTTATAGGGCACGACTGGCAAAGAAAAAAAGGAAAGGAACTGGAGAAGTCTGGACTGGACTTGGGAATTCAGTGTCCTCCTCCAGACCTTCTCCTAAGAAGTTCCAGGCCTGATGTACACACAATGTTGTAAGGGTTCATTCAGGTTCCCAAGGACAGAAAGAGATATATGGGAAAGGCTGATTTTTGGAGGAAGAGAAAAGAGACTTATGGAGACTGAGTACCGTGCCATCTGTGGCTTGATGGCAGATAATAACAATTTTTGGCAAGAAAACCAAGCACTTGTATATACAATTATTTAGATGTGTTTAATAGGAGCAGTAATGGGGAAGGTTACAACTGCCTATTACTGCAGCTTAGGCATTAGACAGTCTTCTTCTTGTGCTTCTCAGACAAGCACTGTGTAGCTGTGTGCCCTATCATTATTAGCCTAAACTAAAAGAGCAGTTTTCTGTCATATTGGAGTGGGGTTCCAAGTGTCAAAGGCTATAAAACAATACCCAAAATTCTTAGCTCTTCGTGGTTTTATTGTTGATTTGTCTACACATAGGAAGTTTTTCCGAATTAAGACACCAGTTACAGAAAGACTTTGCTTTTCACAGGAGAAAAATCATTAACAAGGTGGTAAATGGTGAATAATGCAGTGACTGATTTCAGTGTAGCCCATGGACATATGACATTAGTAAAGACAATAATCTTTAAAAAGAATGGTCTGTTTTAGTATCTAATCTGGTAAGGGCATCTGCCCGCCCTGAGCTCATAGCAAGAGTATGGCTATAGAGAAGAGTGACTCAGTTTGCATTCAATAGGAATGGACCCCATCAGCACAAGCTAAAAGAAAGTTGTGTGCCTCACCCTCCTAAGCCACTTTGAATATTCCAACCCCTGTTTTATTCTGCCAGATGGGTTGATGACAAGCAGCAATCAGAAACTCTCTGGTTTAGTGCTATTAAAATCATTACTGGAGAAATTTGGAAAAAAGGCATCAGCATTCTTTCATTGCATTAAAATATTCTCTTTTATGAGCTGAGTCATAACAAGCTGAGACATATTTACTACTTAGACAATTTTTAAACATTATAGAGTACTTGCTCAGAATATTACTACCATGAACAAAACAACTGACATTTTCAACTTTAATATGAATAAACTCCAACATTAGTACTGCAACAATGCAAATGACTGCAGTACCTCTTCCATTAATACTGCTCAACCAGGAAATTACTTTAAATTATGGTAGCTGGCAGTTATGTATCTTGTATTTATGACTTCCCAGCAAATGCAGCTCAGAGTGCAAAGGCACAATTTATTACTATAAGAGGCAAACTTCCTTAGTCTTAGGGTTTGTTTGTTTGTTTAAAATAGATGAGACGCTACATCTCTCCAAATGAATTTCACCACAAGAGCTGTCAGTAGGCCATCTGAATTCTGTTTTCCCATCCTATATCAGGATCCTTCTGGATTAGATTTATTGTTGCCTTCCCTCAATCTCTCCAACCCACAGCAGTCTCCTCTCTGATGATGAGGGCTAAAAATAGTTTCCTCCTGAGCCCAGCTCAGTAACTGTAATATCCAAAAACACAGAGAAGGCAGATGTGCTAGTTGGTAGCTGAATGTTGTCTTTCACCACTTCCAGCCAAGAAATAAGGTGGGCTTATTTCCAGTGCTGGGCTCAGAATAAGGACTTAAATCTGAAAAACTGGTGCTCGATGTGTGTGGTAAGCTGCTTTTGAATAGTGAGAACAAAGTCAATTACAAACAAACAGGCAGCTCTAACACAATAAATTCACTTTGGTGCAGGGACAAGCGAAACCTTCAAAATAAATAGATTAAAGAGTATGTGAGCTCATTGAATAATCAGTCAAAGTAACAATATTAATAATAGAGTTATTTGAAATCTGCAGGCATCTTTTCTGTATTTGAAATATATATAGCGAAATATTTTTTTTTTATTTCTTTATTCATTATTGCCTGCTATAGTGAGAGAAAAGAGACAGTAGTCTCTTAATCTGTGAGTGATTCTATTGCAAACTGGAACTAGGCTACCCGGTAAAGAGGGTTGCAAGATGTATGTGAAGCCAACTGTGTATGGGTTTTCTTCTATTTCTTCTACTAATCAATAAAAGCTCTTTAAAGTGAAAAAGTTCCTCCTAATAATGCAAAGTAAATTATATTATTTCTATACTCTTAAATGCTTTGCAGTTAGGCTCTGTGCCAGGATTCTACTTCACTGGATTATTATGATTACTTCTATAACACAATTAGGTATGCACAGAGCACCCCAAATGAAAGCACAGTCAAGCATTGTCCCACAGGCAGACATGCTGGAGTTCTTTGGACAAAATATGCAGAGGTTAACGCAACCCCAGTGACTCAGCTTTGGACATCTTATTCAGATTTTGCTAACTTTTTTTTTTTTTTTGCCTAAGACCCAGTCTCAGCGTCCAGGAAATCCAAACATCAACACTGCATTTATGCTTGGTCATATTTGAAACCAGGTGTATGTAAAGAGTGTTTATGTCATCTAAATGACATCTACTATCATTCAAAATGGTCCCATGCAGAAGGATGGGACACTCTGTCCAAGAGATCCAACATGCAGCATGATTAGACTTGGCAGTATGAAGAATAACTCAATTTAATTCAACTCATTCATTTAGAAATCCTTTAGCATGGTGAGCAAAGGAAGGTAGACCGCACAGAATCAAGGCTCTACATGGAGGTACAACAGACACAAGGATGACACTGAACTCCCTAAATGTGTCTATGTGAATAAATTAAATTTTGCTTGTGAATTTGACCTTCTGTGGTAGTAAACTGTTAAAATATTCCCCAGCACAGATTTGGCGCATTCCAGCTCCTATAACCCCCTCAAATTCTCTGATTTTGTTTAGCTGCTGTAACTATCCAGTGACAATTGCTAATAAACCATTTGTCTGCCTTCTGCTGGAAGGGAAGCATGTTTACTAGCACTTTGTCCTGGTACCTACAACATTTCCAGACATGTTTAATTTACTTCCATAGCCACAGATTTTATAATCATTTAATGTGAATCTTTTCTATATCTTGAATTAGGATACAAAGACAGCTGGGAGTACCATAGGATTTGGGATTCCAGAGTATTTTGCTGCTTCAAAAAGAGCAGATGTCTCTGAGGCTGATCAAGCTATTGTAGGAGGTAAGTTAAGAACAGATTGCTGGGTAGCAAAGGGTTGGTGGTACAAGAACTGGTTCTGAATCTGTATTCCCAAGATAAATCTCATTACACCTCAGGCAAAGAAACTTGCTTCCAGGGCTGTTTGCTGTTTGCCTTTTGGCTGTTGTTTTGAGGGTGCTTTTTTCCTGGTTTCCTCTTTCCCTGGGAACATAGCTGGGGTCTGGTCATGCTGCTAAAAAGACAGGCTAGCCCTGCTAGCTCTCCTCCAGACCTGACAACCTGGACCTTTGTTCTCTGCCCTTCTCCAGTGGTTTTGCTTAGGCTTTGCTACAAACTGTGCCTGGTACTCATAGCAACCTGAAAATCCATGCCATCCCTTTCCTCTCACCTCCCTTCATCCTTCCAAATTACCACTATCATTGCAGAAATCACATGCATATACACACAGACAAACCAATCACTTTTTCCTAATCAGAATTGCTTGAATGAAAATTGAGAAGCAAGTCAGTAAAATGAAGTGAGTTGTAGTAGTTTGCAGCTTACATGTGTGTCTGATACTCAATCAAATTGTCACTGATTGTCTGTAGGATTTCTGCTAGTACTTCAAAAGCTGAAAAACTGGACTGATCTTTAACCTGAAGCGGTACAGAAACATCCTCCAGATGCTTGTTCTCAGAATGCAAGGATTATCTTTTGGCCCTCCATAGCTGTTGCTTTTACACTGGAGGAGGGAGAGGGAATTCAAAAGGCCAAACATCGCTGTAATTATTGTAGAAGGAAATGGCATCCCTGGAGTATTGTCAAAAGAGGGCAGACAACGGGATCTTCAGAAGGGTGCTGATACAGTGTCACAACTGACACAAAGGATGACCTCCTGAGGATGAAAACATCTATCACGTGCAGATTGAGCAGTGCCCATCTGAAATGTGGTTATGCAACTTGGCGTTGAGTGTCTCAAATCTGAACTGCCAGGTGATCCAGGAATGGGTGGACATGGTGTCAATAAGCACAGAGCCACGAGCCAAGGACGCTGGTGGAGACAGCCACTCTCTCCTGTGCCACTGGAGATCTGCTCCCACCTGCTCGTCATCACTCTGATTCTAAACTCATTTTCTGTTCTGACAAAGCTGTGCCTATGGGTGTTGTCTATTCTGTTTCAGTCAAAATGAGACAATGAGGCAGTTTATCCTAAACAATATAAATACTACTGCTTAATCTTTTTTAACCCATCTCATTTTAACTGCAACAAGCCACAGTAGGTTTATTTTGAAATGTCTGACAGAAAACTGAGCTGATTGACAGACCCACACACCATTCTGCTCCCCTGTTATTCCACAGGTGGCCTTAGCCAGGGAGACAGACAAAGCGTGCCAGATGCTGTAACACCTGAAGTCCCTCCAAGGAGAATCACCAGATGTGTGTGCCCACAGCCCTTAGGATACATATTGGTAAAATTTCTTCCAAGGGTGACACTAACCCTTAGACTAGACTAAACCTACTGTGTTACTTAGGAAAAAAAAGAAGAACAAAATTCTCAGAAATTCCAGTCTCTACCTTCATTCTTCTTTAGAAAAAAGTCTGTCTAGTGACATTACTGCTCAGAATACAGCTACTGTAAAATGTCCTCAACTGTTTCTGAGAAAATGTCAATTTCTCCTGCATGTATTACTTCTAATATACAGATCATAAGGCTTTTTTGTATCACAGTAAGTTTATCTGAGCTCTCCGGTACACAGAAAAAATGCAAATAATTTTCTAGCATTGTTGTTTTATGAAGCTATTCAGAAGATAGAAAAAAAAATAAAAACTGCCTTGTAGACAAAGACGGTGGGAAGCAATTTATCCTCCTGCTTCCCTATTATATAACCAATTCCTATTCTTAAGTGCACAAATAAAATAAGAGTAAATTGAAATAAATCAAATAAATTACATTGCACAGTTTCAAGCTCTACATTATGTCTTGGCTGTAATAATATGCATTATCATTAATGGCTTTCACTTTACAGTGCTGAAAGTCAGATTTGTTATTGTCATCTTCATTCCTTGACCTTTACTATCGGCGTTGCTCACATGAAAGTATTAGTCTGCTGTCACACTTCAAGAAACCATGTAATAAGGTCAACTATGCATCACTCTAAGTCATCCAAGGCTATTTTACCATATTTGCTTTGTGAAAAATGTTTAAGATCACTGCAATTATCTACAATGATAGTTAGACTTCATGCTATATACGATTCAGGTTTCAATTATATTAGAAAATACTAGTGCCAGGTGACTAGTGTAACATTTTATCACCATGAATCCAATACCCATTTAACTGAGATGCAACAATGGACAACTTCAATTTCTGAAATGAATACTTATAGTCTGGAGGAATGTATAAGTGAAAAAATATTGTTATCTACCCTTCAATTAAAAGTGCTTATCCGCTTGTTTGGTTTTGATATTCATTCAGATTTGCAGGGTTTGGGGGAGTAATGAAGGTTAGGTTTCATAAAAGAGTTCAGAATTGAGAAAATAGCTTTATTGCTGAACACTTAAATTCCTATGGAGATTTGTGAAATACTGCAGTATATCAAAGAAATCTGCATTAAGAGTATGCTTTTCTTTGTATTTGGGAAGATGGCAGGAGAAAAATGTTCTGTTCAGCAGCCACTGCCATAAAATGATATAAATGCAATTACATTACCAAGGGATCTCATATTGACAACCCAAGAGGCAACTACTTTTTCTGCTTACAATATATAAAAGATCCCAAGCACTTGAGTCTCCTCAGTTTTTTGAGCTCTGACTGTTATTCCTTATACTGAGGATGGAGGAAGCTTTTATTCTGTGGCTGAAGAGGAAAAAGGAAGACACATTTGCAGTGGCAGAGGATGAGTGGAAAGGCCTCCCCAGGGACCATCAGGTGACTGGCTGGACATTTACATAACCAAAAGAGGCCCAGTGCCATATAGCCACTTGGTATCTCTGCTTTGCAAATCAGAAGGCGCAGTGGCTTCAGCTCCAGCTACTAGTCCTAAATAAAACAGCCAGGTCATTGGATCACTAATTATCACCAACAACACAGGCAAAGGTCAAAAACCACTTGGTTGAAAGAACAACTTATGGAAAAAGGGACTGAAAACATATTGCATGGTTGTTTTTTTTTTCCTTCTCTGATCTTGAATTCTGAGAAGGTCAAATATTGATTCACTAGTCAATTGCCTAGTCAAGGATTGCCTAGTTATTTATGTTTTATAGCAGCTGGAGCTATAAACTACTAGAAATGGTATTCTGAGATTACCCATGCATGTACACATCACAGAGTTAGAAAAAGCACAAAATTCCTTTCTTGTTCAGCTATAATAAAAAGATAAATTCAAGCAGCTTATGCAGCTCTTACATCCACATTAACAGAAAAAAAATTCAAATGAGAGAATTTTCAGGAAAGAGCTATAAAATTAGGTGCTAATCTACTAAGAAAGATTTTAAAATTTAGTCTTGCCCAGAATCAGTTTAATAGAGACATAGTGGCAGACAGAATATATTGGTGGTAATATATATTATTTAGGGTTTATAGGAAAAAACTAACAAAGGTTAATAGAATTAATATCAGGAAAGAAAACAAGAAGATCAACCCATGCTGTGTGGGCATTTTGGGAACTGAATCACTGGCACTTTTATACCACTGCCAACAACAGATCAGTGTATTGAGCCCTTAGGAGCATTCTGCAGAAAGCATGAGATGTTCTGCCATGGAGAGCATGATGGCCCAATGGCAGGGAAAAGCAACTGCTTTTCTACCTCTGATTTTTATGCCTGTTAACTTTCTTTCCAGTCCTGCTCTGGAAAGAACTCTTGGTAATAAAAGGCATTCTGTATAAAACATAAGTTCCTATAAAATTACTTATACGTTTTGTAGATGAGAAGAGGCAGTTATCACCTTCTCTGGAAATAATTAATCAAGCTTCTTGTAGTGAGAAGTTTTGAAAGCATATAAAGCACACAGAGCACACATTTTTACAGAAAATGCAAGTTTTCTCTAAAGAAATGGGAACTATACATTTATGAATGTTTATACTGTTGTCATTATTTATTTTTGCTTCCATAATGATGCCTTATTTTAGGGTAGGAAACTACCTCTGTTTCTGTTTTGTGCTTTAATTGTGCATAGCTGATCTTCTGCTAAATGAGAAAAAGTTTTTTTACAAATGTACTAATGTTTCTTTCTCCTTCCCATTGACCTAGTGCTTTCATTTTTCAACCCAGTTCACTGTAAGTTTCCTATAGAGAGCTTAGAAACTTTGATTTTTCCAGCAAGCATCTCTCTCACCCATATGTATACTGCCTACTATCGAGTAAATTAAGAAACCAGTATGAAATAGGACACATCCTTCATGAGGATCCCGAGCAATTCTTGTGGACTTCCCATTCCTAAGTCACACAGAATGACACATCCATGATATGGGGCTGGTATGGGGTTGCTAGGCAGCTGCAAACACCTGTGCTAGGTATCTTACTTGCATGCCCAGTCTGTACAAAAAAAAAAGCTGTGGGACTCCTGATGAGCTGTTATCCTTCAACCCAATGGCTGAAAAACAATGTAGTCAGGCAACTGCATAGTATTAACATTATTTATTCATGTCTAGATTTCCCAGCTAAAAGCCAGGCTCCAATCTGCCAATTGTTATGTACACACCATGGTAAAATAACATCTGTACTGAGGAGTCTACAAACAAGGCATACAGAAAAAAGCAAGAAAAGAAGAGGCACATGGAGTAACTTGCCTTTGTCTAAAGAGCAAAGCCAAGAAGACTGTGCAGTAGGTCAGTACTGTGGCTAATAGGTAATCAGCTAAAATATAGCTCACTACCATTCAAACTTATTTTCCTTCTTTTTTTATATGCCATAATTAATTAAATAAAAATACTTAGAAATGAGATTTATTTGCAATTATGTGCTTAGTCATGGTATTATACTTATCAAAAGACCATATATAAGACCATATATATAGGGCCTACATGTCAAATCTATATTATTTAGTTCTAAATACAAACATACATCTTCACATATTCAAACTCTAGATTAGAGTAATTTTTTGTCAGAGGGCATACCATTCTGTCCCCATAAATCTGCTGCCAAATAATCTGAATGGCTATTTTGCATAGTTAACACTGTATGAATTTGATGTGCATAGATTAATCCAACTTATATTACTTTACACTAAGACATCTAAACTAACTCATTCTTTATTTCCCTGGGGAATACGATCAAAATTCTGCAAACAGCAGCCCGGTTCATCTCTATTGGACATACTGATTCAGTCAAAAAGAAAGGGATAGTATTTCATGAGTTTCAGCTAGCACAACTCAACTAGAGTAAATACAATATACAACATTGAGCTGACAACACTGGTCTCAGAAAAGCAGAAGATATGTGCACTCTTCCAGATCATTAAAATACCAACAGGCTGGATTTTCTCATCCCACAGCATGTCTGTGTCCTGAGGGAAATTTTTCTTACAGTCCAGTTTCATGATCTGTTTGAGACAGCAAGACACAGTGCCATGACTGAAAAGGGCCATCCCACCCTTTTCTTACCATCAGCCTGCTCAGTTTCATGACACCATGTATCCCCTTGGGCTGCAGTAAGCATTTGTGCAGCTGCACTCAAAACTCGTAAGAAAATGGTGTCAGCTCAAAAAAAAAAAAATCCCAGCACAATGAAAATTAGTTGGATTCCAAGGACTGAAACACGAAACTGCATGAGATGAGGAATGGGTGGAACTGTCCCTTTTGGTGGATGATCATCCATAATTTAAACATATTTACAGTCTTGGCTAATTAAGAGATTTGCTTCAAAATGTGTTTATTTTTTATAAGATTTTTTTTTTTGTCTATAGATCTAGTATCTCAGGTTATTTGTTCCTCAAAGTACTCTTCCTATCCCATCTAATGAATCCATTCATAGTCTGTTCAGAAATTATTGGCCAAAATAAATCTATGGCACATGCGTTATCACAAGGTGCTTGTCTACCAGCCACATGGGAAACCCAACTGTAGAGCTTCTCAGACTTCATGACTGCACTTTTTCAGAATGTCTTATATCAAAAGCCTCAAGTTCCATGGTGGTCACAGCCTTCTCTTTTTGTAGGATTTCATATTCACTCTGTACCCCAATCTGCAGTTGATCTAGGCATCCTACTCAAGGAATATTTCAGTTTTGGTAATAGAGCATCTTCTCAGCTTACCAAGAGAGGATGTAGAACTTATTAGCACTACAGACACCAGGCTGATTTGTGCTAAAAATGCTTTGTTTGTGTAATAAAAGTTCCTGTAGATTACACTGCAAGTAACTCCACCCTGCAGCACTACTAGGTGTGTCCTGTCCTAACACTGCCATTTCTCCTGGCTGCCTGCTCTGAGCTCCTCCTCCTTTCAGAGCTCCCAGTTCTGGCTCCCAGGGCTGCCCGATATTCACTGCAGCCTCTCCTGTCTCCTGGATATTGGCTGTCATTCTTCATAAACTTAAATTTACTTTGCTTCTCTCCAAGTTATAGAGTCCAGAGCCTTTTTTTTGACAGGGGACTTCAGAGGAAATCATATCTTTTTAAGACTTGAAGAGGATGAAGTCCCATGCTATTTATGATGATGGAATCACAGCTTAGAATAGCAATTTATAATTCATTGTAAAAACGTGTTGTCCTTTCATGGTCAGTTGACATTGGCTGTTTGTCAGGTGCCACCAAGCCACTATCTCAGTGCCCCTCCTCAACAGGATGGGGAGAGAAAATAACATGAAAAACTCATGGGCTGAGATAAAAGCAGCTTAATATAGAAAAGCAAAGACCATATGGACGAAAAGAAAAACAAAGAAGTTTATTCTCTACTTCCCATCAGCAAGTGATGTCCAGCCCCTTCCTGCGTAGTAGTGCCCTAGTACACACAGTGGTGGCTTCAGATGACAGACACATCTCAATAAAAGACACACCTCCTTCCTCTCCTTCTCCTTTCTTTTGGATTTTATTGCTGAGCATGATGCCATGTGGTATGGAATATCCCTTGCACCAGTTTGGGTCAGCTGGCTCTGTCCCTGTGTCCCTTCCCAAACTCTTGCCCATCCCCAGCCTACTGGCCCTTGGAGTAGGGTTGGACAGCAGCAGCCCAAACACTGGAGTATTATCAACACTGTTCTAGCTACAACCATAAAGCACAGCACTGTGAGGGCTGCCATGGGAAGAGATAAGTAACTCCATGACAGCATACCTTTGCTGCTGTGCACATTTGAAAGAGAATTCTGATTTTGTCAAATGTGAGGTTGCTCAATCTGGTGAAATTGCTTAATTCTACAGGCAGATTGCAAATGCATATTTTAACTATGGAAAAGGAAAGTCGCTGGGCTTTGTTACCAGATTTGATAGGTAATTGTTCTCCAATTGGCTTGACATGCCAGTACTTCTAAAACCTTCACATAAAGTCTCCATAAACAGTGAGGCAGTTCTGTATTCAACTTTCCACTAACTTCCACTACTGATCAAAAGATTGTTTGAAGAGATTTCAAAAACTGAGTATGAGTAGGAACAAATTTAGCCAAAACATTAATTCTGAATTTTGAATGTTTATGTGGAAACTTTTTTTCTTTTTTATTTCTCATTTCCAATGGTCAGTATCACAAGAAGTGTTGATATAATTATTGAGCAGACATTTCTTTATAAAGCACCACAAGCTTAAAACTGCTTCAGTTGTAAGACTTCAAGATCAAAGTTAAAAACACTTCATTTAGTTGTGATGACAATTCTGTTAATTGAGCAATTTCAAAGGTATGTAAAGGTATGTAATTTGCTACTGCAATTGCTTCTTTGTAATTAGGGACTTTCAAAAGAGCCTGGGCTCTCTCTGCAGATCCTTTCAACTGACCACTGTGTCGGCACCGTAACAAGATGAGTGGGAAGCTGGTCTCCTGAGAGAAGAGTCATGCCATATTGGTTAATCCAGTCTTCTGCTACTACAAACCAGTCAGTTCTGCACAACAGAAAGCCCTGAATTTTCTCAGCTGCTGTCTTCTACAGCAAATCAGCTGCAAGAAGATCAGCTGTTCGAGAAAAATATATATTTATGTATTTTCTGATACTTCTGATACATAGAAATTATGAATACTCTGGAAATACATTGTTTTTGTAACAGATCTGCATCGAGTGTCACAGCATTGATAGCTTTTAAATGGTCTTCCAGATTGCAATTATGATAAACAGTGCTATATTGCCACTGTCACTTCCATTAGAGATATTAAAAGAAATTAATAAATTTTTAAAAGAACAGCAAGAGTGCCTTCGTATTAAACCAAGTATCTATGTAGCTTGGACTTTGATTATCTCTGTTACGTAACTGCTGTCATATTCCTATATTCCTCCATCAGGACAAAATTGTCATATCTTCAATGAGGAATTCAAGATTGGGGTGCTAAGAGGAGATGACGGATGAACAGTGCCTTGAACGTGTCATTTGAATATCTTGTATTTACCAATTGAGTCTCCAATGACTTATTATCATTTACAATACCAATTTTTTTCCAGAATTTTATTTCATTTCCAGGGAAGAAAATAAACTTTGGAGGGGAAACATACGATAATTCTTCTCATTTTAGAAAAAAAGCCAAAAACAAACCTAGCAGAGAAATAGTCTGAGTTATGCAACACCTTCTAGAAAGAAGCTATTTTATCACTGCTTGGAATAAATGGGCACTCAAAAGGGCATAGTCTGGAATGTTTTCTTGCAATTATACTTTGAGCTAGTAGGATAATGTTTGGCAGACAGCTGTCTTCATAACAAAATGTCTCTGCACAAATATTGCTCATAACAAATTAAAAACAGTAGTGCAAAAAGCTACAAATATAAAGAAGACAAAGAAAATTCTTTTTGTCTTTGAAGACAGTTGACAAAAGAAAGATTATTTTTAAAGTTTTTATAAAAATTAATTTTAAATGGGTGTTCTCACTTATCACTAATTAATACGCAAAAATAAAATTACTTTAATTATTCTAGTAGAAGAAAATGCATCACAGTTATAGATGGGAATAATGAAAACAAATACTATACTGCCATCTCAAAAAAATTAAAAATCCTTATTATATTATGATCTCATATAAATATAAATAAGAAAAAAATGTATGAACAACAGTTTTCTGTGGAAACATATTTCTATTTTGTTTCCAAAATAATTGCTAAATCCATCTTTACTAAGTACGTTTTTTTAATTAAAAAAAAAAATTACGGGACAAACAGTTCAGTGTTTCATTGCTTGTTTGTATGTTTATACGGTTAATAAAAATGTATATTTGAGGTTCTTGTGGTGTTTTTTCTTGTTGAAAGATATTTTTCAAAACATATTGCTACTTAGAGTTTAAAAATTCCAAAAGACTCAATTTCGATATTTTATCTGATTTTGTGAAATTTGGCTCAGTATTTGTTGCTCATAAAGATTTAGAAAAATTATAGGGGTAAGAAATTTTCTTGTAAGTGCATCACATCTTAGCACAAATTATGAGTTATTTTAGTCATTTCCCCCTATCTCTTAATGTCTCCCATTAAAAGCACACAATAATCAGTTAAGAAGCAAAGTAGTAAAAACTTCCCTTTTACCTCACAGCTCTCATACCCCATCCTGAGACCGAAACCTCATTTCCTTCAGAGCTACCTGTGGGATCCAAACCAGAGGAACCATTCCAGAGCTCTTCTGCTAATACTAAGAATTCCTGCAGCAGCATCCATTGCCTTTCCCTCCTGCCTACAAGGCTTTAGACAGAGCCCCCTGAAGCCCACTGTAAGCTTTCTACTAATTCTGAAGGCCAGCAGACCAAGAGTTCAGTTTCCTTTCATCATGCATCTCCCAAGCTGTGCTTTTCCCATGCCACTCTGGAAATACCATCAATTCACTGTCCACTGTCCATCTGAATCCTCTTTCCCCATCACTGCAACTTCCTGGCTGCTCCTAAGGATGAACCTACTTTGTTTGTGTTGCCCAAATTCACAAACAGTTTCAGAGTGAGACCCTTGGTTTGTCCAAGTTTCTGCACTATGGATTCATTCTCCTGCTTC
The DNA here is from genome assembly GCA_013397915.1 of Daphoenositta chrysoptera. NCBI lineage: Eukaryota > Metazoa > Chordata > Aves > Passeriformes > Daphoenositta > Daphoenositta chrysoptera. The sequence continues at coordinate 349,460 of VZRO01000199.1, read as the reverse complement.
AAGTCTGGCAGCACAGCCCGTGTCTCCAGCCCAGCTGTCACGTACTAACAACAGAAGCCATTAACTTAATAACTGAAAACTTGCTGGCAGTGCTCCACTTTTTCCAGCCTTTCTTGGGATCAGCCTCACTCACCCAAGCACGGTAAAGAGGAGCAAAACCAAAGCAGGGAGATGGGAATCCGAGTTTTACAGCCGACAGGCCACCTTGTCTCAGGAAGGTCTACTGCAAGGCCATAGGCAATTACTGGGAAAATGAGCAGCACACCTGCTAACAAGGATTGCCTAGGTATTTAATGCAAGGGAATGCTTCCAACCCATTTTCCATGCCAGATGCAATCAGATCACTGAACGATGGAGAAGTTCACTATCTTATGCAGGAGATGAAAGATATGAACAGGAAATAACAGAGAAATTCTTTTTTGTAACATATGCAGGCATCAGATATAAGACTTTGAATATGACCAGAAAATATGCCTTACTTTCAGGAGTTTTACCAGCCATAACTCTTTTTTCAAATTGGAAATATTGTCTTGGGAAAGTACCTTAACTGACTGATTAAATCAGTAACATGGTCTCTGAGCAAACTGCCCAGTCACATCTCCTGTGGCATGCATGAGCCATAAGGAGTCCCTCAGGCACTGAAGAACTCCCACTGCAGGAGCATGGTGACAAGGTTTCCACACGTGCCTCCTTTTCTCTCTCAAGCTCTCTCACCAGGCAGAGGGAGCCTGCTGGAGTTCCCTGCCTTCCCTGCTTTCAGCAGCACCACAGAGCACTCGTGTTGCACAGACTCTTGTGTGAGTTCTGGCTCTGTGACATCTCAGACATTTCTCAGCCCTAGAAATAATCCAAAAGTGGATGTAGCACAATGACACCTTTGCCCACATATGCATTCTGTGATATGCCTCTGACTTGCACTATATAACCCAGGGTACTTGCACTAAGATATGTAACCCACATCTGGGCTTTACTCTTATGCCTTCTCAGCTTTCAGATACGTGTCTGTTACAGTAAACCACTTGCTTATCTAAAAACCCTACTTTAGAAACTCACAGTCAGGAAAGACACTGTTAGCTGTAGCCCTGCCTTGTGAAGCAAGAATTAACCTCTCTTTAGAGGAAATTATTTTTAGAATTTATTCCAGACATGTTTAGTCTGCTTCAAATATGCTTGCACTCTCTCTGTCTTCAAAAAACATGATGTAAATATTTATCACAGATTCCTGATTGTAGGACTTTTTTCTGATTGCAAGTGTGACATGTTAAATCATATCTTTACATCTTCTCATATTTAGGGAAGGGAATTAGTATAATTTCTTGACATATTTATCTCTTTCAGACGGAACAAGTTAGAAGTGCACTTATAAATCGTAGACATTTTCCATTAGCTTAACTTATTACAATAATCATGTATGATATTACTCATATAAATCAAAAAAGAAACCAACGTTGACAGTTTCCATTTCTAAAATATTATTTCTTTATTAATTTGTTTCATATAGTCATTGGCTCTTTAATGAAGGTCCATGCATATCTTCAGAAGGACTGGTAATGCACAAATCATGTTAATAACAAATAATCAGCACGAAATACCTTCCTGGATTGGTCTGCAGATGTGGAGTAGCACAGGGCTTGATCACAGCCCAGCCATCTCAGTCTTTGAGCCCCGTTGCTGCTAGAGAGGCTTTACACTGTTTTGCAAACATGACAAATTGCAGTGGTGTATATCTACCCTCTGCAACGTGTACACGCACATATCCAAAGAGATTGGCCTATAGGCATGCAATGCTATAAAAAATGGAATCTATGCATTTTGCATTATTGTAGGGAATCATAACCAAATTGATCAGAAATTTTCCTATGCAACAATTTTCTCTCCCCAGGAGATGCCAGTTTAGTGACATCAAAACATTTCACAGACTTCTTGCCCAGTTTCTGCTCACCCACCTACCTTCTTCCTAGTAGCTTGGAAGGTTCTCATAAGGCAAAATTCAGCTGGCAAACCAGAGCAACTTGAAAAGCTGCAAGCCCTCAAAAATCTGGGTTCTGATCCCAAGGTTTTTGTACAAGGTCCTCAGAAATTTATCTTTTATAAAGTGAGGAAGCCAGTCTTCAAATGTTCCTTAGCATTCCGTAACTTTGGGAGATAGATGCTTTTCTGCCAAGGCAAGGATGTTGGGAAATTTACAAATATTCCACAAAACAAAATATTATTTTATTTTAAGGACTGATAAACTTTACTTATTGCTCTTACCTTGCACTTTCTTATTGCTATTTTCTTTCCTCTTTCAAATAGCATACAGAGTTGCAGGGACTGTCCTTTTCAGTTTATCATAAACTCCATCCAAAAATTTTTGATACATTCATATTGGTGGGTTTTGGATCTAACCAGTAACCTGTTAATATTGTTGCTCTGTATTGATCAACCATGACACATATGGAATATAACTAATAATTTATATACTAATAATATGCAGTGCATTGACATGACACCATTGTGGGATGTGCATGAAAATCCCATGACCTAGTGGATATGAGACTAAAGTAGTATCAGTTGATTCATGCTTTCTTCCCATGTCTTCAGTGAATATTCTGGGTGATCCTCAGCAGATCACTTCACTTCCTAGAGCCCTATTTTCCCCCCAACATCTTTTGTGTGTCTTTTGTATCAAGAGAAATACTGTCTCCTGCTCCATGTGCATGCCACGACTGGCACAGGGGTTTCTGGGGCTCTGTTAGTAAAAGGTGTGAAACGGAGTTTTCTTTGTATCTTTTCAGAAATTTGCTGTAGTATTCATGAGTGAGAATAGTTCAATACCTCCCAGCTGACTTTGCAGGAGTTAAACCTTTGAATAAGAACACCCGTAGCCTCTAGAATAGCACCACTGTAGTATCTGCAACCAGTGCACAGTTGGAAAATAAATAGGTTACTTTAGATTTCTTGAAAGGGGTCAGAAAGATAACTCTAGTGGTAGAAGTCTTGTGTATGAAATCTTTATGTCAGCTAAAGCCTGGTCAGCTCCAGCAGACACTACCCCACAAACATCTCCCAGGCCCGACCTCGGTGGAGCCAGGGTAATTATCTCCACCTTGGCTCCCTCGGCGTGCTCTGCTGCCACTGCCAACAAGGGGAGCAGTTACTGCAAGATGTTATGGTGGTTGCTGCAGCACAGACACTTGTCTGCTAGAAACAAGCAGTACACTATTGACACGGAGGGAAATGCCAAATTGCCCCAAATTGCTGTTCACAGCCACACCCTGAGTAAGCACAGGTTCGTATTCAGAGCCTTTTAGATACAGCACTGCTTGCTGCATGAAATACATTCTGTATTTAGCTGCTCCATGCTCAAGAATGGCTTATTATGGATCAAATATTTCTCTTGCTTCATAAGAATTAAACATTAAGAAATCACGGCTTCTGCTGCTGCTACTAAAAAAAAAAGGGATTTAATGTAATGAAAAAGTAGTATTTTTCACAAGCATATGTAATTGCTGGTTAGAGGCAGCTTCTAATTAGTATTCCACTCCTGCTTTAGCTTTTCACCCAAGTTTTTGGGAGTGTCATTAACCTACTATATAATTTGCTTCTTTGTTCATTCAGCTCAATCATTCAGTTTACTGTCTTGTGGAATTTAGTCATTTTAGTATAACATTTTCCTGAGAAATGTAATTTAAAAAAAAGACAACTGACAAGGCACATGAAAATTTAGAAACGCACCATGAGAAAATAAAAGAGAAGGCTTATCCCTATTGTCAACTAATCAATTCTACAGAGTAATCCACTATTCTTACTACACTTCCAGATGGGGTAGGAAGAGATGAGATAAATGAAACAATGAAACGGTGAACAACGGCAAAAATACATTCTTCCAAAGACAAGAATATAGATGGAGAACAATATAACTGAGTTGATTCATTTATAATGAGTTTAGTTCTGCCTTCTGATTCCACTGGAAATTAATACTTAAATTTTGGAAGTACCATTGTTAAATAATGCTTTCTTATCTTTTATTTTGCACCTGTATTTAAAGGAGAAGACTCTGGAGGAAAAGACTATGCACTCACACTTCTCTATTTCCACTGAGAATCTGCAATGTAAGTATGAGCATAATCACTCCCATGTATTCAGAATCATGGAACCACAAAATGGTTGAGGTTGGAAGAGTCCACTGGAAGTCATGTCCAACTCCCCTGCTCAAGCAGGGTTACCCAGAGCCTAGAGCTGCCCCAGGACCACATTCAGACAGCTTTTGAACTTCGCCATGGATGGAGATTCCACAACCTCTTTGGGCAGCTTGTTTAAACGCTCAGCAACTCTCAGAGAAAAAAAGTATTTCCTGATGTTCAGACAGAACTTGTTGTGTTTCAGTTTGCCCCCATTGTCTCTTGTTTTGTCACCGGATTCCACTGAAAGGAGCCTGGCTCCATCTTCTTTACCCTTACCCTTTACATAGGAATCTGCTCTGAGCCTCCTCCGGGTTAAACAATTCCAGCCTTTCCTCATAGAAGTGATGTTCCAATGCTGTAATCATCTCCATGGTCCTTTGCTGGACTATTTTTATTATATCCCATATGTATCTAAACTTATTATTTATTAATAAATGTGTGTCATTTCTTGCAAACCTTCCTTATAATATATTTTTCAATATCTGATTAATGATTCACAGTTTTCCAAGCACTGTTCTAAACATTCTCCTCAGAGCTACGCATTGCTCAGATGAGGAACAGCTAAGCCCCTGCTTGCAGACTGGTGCTGTTGAAGAGACCCACACCCGAGAGAGAGAGAGAGACAAGGCACTGATGATCTCCAGCACTTTGGTATAGGTTCACTCTCTGTCAGTGAAGCCAGGAATGGTGGGATGTGAGATAGGCTCAACTCACTACACCAGAAGGTGTCCCAAGTATAGTTCTGTGCATTAATACCAGGTTTAAGACTAGACTCAATCATTTTCATGAGATCTATCCTGTTTTTATCAGGTCTATTCTTTGGACTGGATTTGGAGCATGTGGAACGTTAAAGGGGAATTTTCTTTCCTGCAGTTATATGCTGCTCATCTCCTTTTCAGGTATTGTCAGACCAATCAATGCCATGCCATCAATCTGTGCAGACAGGACAGCCAATGTCTACCCTGGAAGTGCTTCCACATTTTCAGACATGAGGAATTTACAAAGACTGATACGTACAGCCAGATCTTGAGACCATATCACACTCTAGGAAACCTGTGGGACTACTCACCCCACAAGACTAGTTCAGGTACAGTGCAAACTTAGCCTTTGAGCCCAAGTTACAGTCAAAGGACAATCAATTATGCCCATCCAAAGTATAGGAGTCCTGAGAGCCCTGACCCTTCATCCCCCTCATGAAGTGTATTTAAAGCTGATGATTCTCATCTAATATATATTCACTAAGGGGCATGGAAATTCTTTGGCCATCATCCCCCACAGCAACATCTGATATGACATGAACTTCCCTTTCACACAGCTGTTCTGATCTCTGCCTTCCCTCATCTCTTTGGTCTCTTTATTCAGGACTGAATTTGCCCCTTTTTTCCCCTTTTGTTAAGCACTGGAATGTGCATGAGCAGATTTATCTAATAACATTGTAACGTTGTTAGACATAGAAGAATATAAAATCTGGCCTGATCATACAGCAGAGGGAATAAAACAGATTTGGCCTAAGGATTTCAAGGAACTGTTTATAAACCCACGGACAGCAAATATCTTGCCATTAAAATCAGTAGGCTCTGGATTAGGCACTGGATATTTAAGATTACTCATGGCACTTCAGTGTGGCTTTTGTGTTTTTTAAATAGATTGAGAAGCTCTTAAGAACCTGTTAGCTTTGTTAATTCCTAGCTAAATAATCTAACACACTAAGAGATAGCTTGATCCCTATTCATGGCAGATTAATCTGAATATTGGTGTCCTCTGAGGACTAGGTGGTTCATGTAAAGTGTGTCCTTATCAGCGTGCACTGTCAAACTTACTTCCAATCTTCCTTTTAATTAGAGTATAGTCCACGGAGTGAAAGTCTACAAAATAGTAACAAATTTATCCACAAGGTCACATACCCTTCATGTTACAGTCTTCCCATAATAAAGAAAGTTGCACCTAAGAATAGGCATTAATTTTTATAGGTGCCTGTAAGTAATTTCAGACTGCTGATATGTGCTGCCTGCCAGTATTCCTGCTGCAGACACCAAGCCAGCACAAAGTCTAATAGAATCAGCAGTCAAAGGCATCTGTAGGTATGTGTGAAACAGGGTAGGAGAGAAACATCGTGTTTGGGTTTTTGTTTTGTTGTTTGAGGGTTTTTTTAATACCAAACACATAGATTTTCTTTCCTGATTTTAAAGGATTTAACTTATTTTCATTTGGAAAAATGTTTTGGTTAGGGTTGTTGTCTTTTCTTTTTTAGACCTTTGCATGTTGATCTCCAGAATAACAATTTTGTGAGAATTTTAATACCTCTGTTTTCAATGCATGGCATAGTTCATTCTGCATGATTCAACTCAGTTATGCAAGGAATGAGTTTAATTCCAAGTAAAGGGTACTGAGATTCCTCAGCATATATACTCAGGTCTTAGAAATAGGGAGAAAAAATTACAACTTCAGTTTAATTTACATGATTTTTTAAATTATGTCTAAAATTATCATCAACTTCTATAAGTATTTTATTTGTGCAATGTTTGATTTGCTCTAAATGATCACAGAAAATGTTGAAAATATAGATGCAATTACTTCTAAGATTGGGTACTGTACTAAAATAAATTTATAAAAAATAAAATAAAACATTTCCTTTTACCAATATGAACCTATTTGATTATATAATAATTTTAAAAATCCCAAAACTGTAAAAGGAGAGTTTCTGGTGATCAATATTGATGAAAAACCATATGGTTTTTAAGCCATCATAAACAAAACATCTATTGTATCCTTTACTGAAAAACCAAAGAGGAGAAAACATGCAATCCAGTTTATTTTATGGTTGGTAGCAAACACTGGCTCAACAGCTCCATTCTCTTAACAGAGGTGAGCAAACCACCTCTCTAAAATTATTTTTACACTCACCAAGTATGTGAATGAAAATCACAAAGAAGAGGTAGAATCTTTCTGAACATTAAGAGACATCCTTCAAAATCCATACCTGAGAGAAAGCAGCAGAAAGAGAAGAAAACTGTGGACAATAGTGAACTACCACTAAATCAGGAAGAAAGAAGTCATAAATACCAAAGTGTCACTGGCGTTAAGAATCTAAATAATACCAATGTACAGCAGAGATATGGCCACTTGGTTTGTTAGGGTTTTTTGTACCAATGTCTGGCTTGCTGGTCCTTTGGCTTGTCTGACAGCATCCTGTTATGTCCTCCTCGCCTCATTTGCTCATAAATAAGGAGGTAGTAATTAGTTTAATACTCGGTACATGTTACTCACTACTGTCCCTATATGTCACAAGCTGCCCAGCGAGATTGTGGAGCCACCATCCCTGCAGATATTCAGAAGCTGTCTGGACACAGACCTGGGCAGCTGACTCTAAGGGACCCTGATTCAGCAGGGGGTTTGGGCCAGATGACCTGCCAACCTCAACCATTTTGTGGCAGAATGTCAGCACAGACGTTTGCTTGGTAAAACCAAAACTCTGTAACATCGCAAGTAACAGAAAAGAAGCTTTCCCATATGCTACGAAATGTACAGTTCCAGATTTCAGATGACTGTACTAATTATTTGCTCTGTCAATATCAGAATATATAAACAATCTCAGAATATTTCCTGTCACCTTCTTTAAGTTAATATAATGCTCAAGAAGATGCAGCTGTGACAGTTCAAGGAAATCAAACCTTCTTTCCACATAAGGGTACATTGGAAACAGCCATGTGAGCTCCTTAAGCAAGATGGATCCTTGATTTCCAGAACTTGTTTGACTCAGATTCTAAAAAGCAGAGCTTCTCTTGGTAGCATGGAAGAAGTCATGGTATAAATCCTACTTTTGCCAAGGACAAGATTTAGGGCTAAAAATATGACATTCAGGAAATACTCTTTTTTTCTGAGGAGACACATCTGAAACACGTCTTGTCAAGTGTACTATGATAAGATTCTGGTCACACAGGAACTCTTTTTCTGAAAAAACCCTACCAATTCATATCAGAGTTGAAAAACTCTGCAGTGACATCACCTTGAATACTTTCAGCCTAGAAGAAAAAGTCACTGTGGTCTTTTACTGACACAGTGAAACATCTCTGTCTTGCAGGTCAAGGTTTTAATTTCTCAGTCTGAATGTAAACAAACACCAAAATGAATCCAGCATTTTCCTACCTTGTACTTCACAGTAAGATCTGAGCAATGTGTTGCAGGACAGTGTTCTCCTTCTCTTCATTAACAAATGTGTTCTTCTGCCATTAAAATCAATACAAGCTGTAATTAATTTCAGTTGTGTAGCACATTTCTTGGTGATGCTGTTTGCACATTTAATGATCTCTCTGCACATTTCACTCCTTCCATCTTCATCTGATTATTCTGTCTGGCTTGGTAAAGATCTCAGTACAAACTGTAGTTCTGGGAACCACAGTTAACTTTGAATGCTAAGGTTTCCCTCTCTGTTTTTAAGAATTATGGCACCAAACCACAAGGACAAACATCATAACAAATCATACAAGGTGCAAGCAAGGTAGGTGGCATCTGCCCTCTCCATGGGAGCTGTCCATTGAGAATCCATATACACCAGGCAGGAGCCATGCAAATGGTTTGTTAGATGCACCAGATAACACAGAACAGAAAAGAAAAAATTAATAACATTTTGAAACTTTTTCTCTACCATTTCTGCAAGTCTTCTTCCAAAGAGTTTTTCTGACAAAGTATTGCTCAAAACAGTGATTGTTCTTATGCAGGCAGTACTATAAATTTCCTCTTTCCATTTCCACTTTTGCTCTTATGTATGATAAATTTGCCTTTCAGTGAGCACACTCATCTGAGGAAAGAGGGACCAAAGTAGCCAAAGTTCTTTGGCATTCCTGAAGTGTGTAAAGTACTAAAGAAAAAGAAGAAATGAACAGATGCATCTAACCAAAACCAGGAACTGTTCCAGAGGTGAAGCATATTCAGTGGCTGTGGGGTATGTGACATAGATATATATACATCAAGTATTAGACCAGGTAAAGAGACTTTCTGGATATACCATGTCACGTGGGTGCATGATCCATACTTGATTTTGTTCTGTCATCCTCCCTGAATGAAAATGGAAGGGGAGTCAAAGCAGGACTCTGTCATTACAATAGTCTTGTTAAAACCTCCTTGAGGTTTTTTTGTTCCCACAGCAATTTTCATGGGACTAGGGCTTATATATTTGTGGGAATGGGCCCTTTTTTCCTCCAACTGCAGCTCTGGGTCCACACAAGCTCTTCACTGTACCAATCTGTCAGTACTTCCCCAATGCCAAACTACCCAGAAAGATGTAACGTACAAAACCCAGCCAGTTTTGCTGAAAGGCGTATTAAGTTTTCTGCTCCGAACCTGGATGGTAGGATAAAAAATTATATACGTCTCACACAAGAAATTATATATACCTCAATTAGATGCCTGCAGAACAAGAATCATCAGCCTACAGAAAAGTCAGACTCTTCTCTAGGAGATGTCTGCAGAGACTAAGAATGGGAAGAAAGAGGTTTTCTAAGGGCTGTTGAACTCAGTTTTGCACATGAAAGATTAACATGCAGATCTGGGAGACTTACACTATTCTAGTGGCATTACATTTCCTGTGTTAGGAAAATCTTTTCAGTTAAGTTTTTTAAGCATTTCTCAAGATGATTTGAATCAAGAGGAAAGCCCAAGATGGTACAGAAAACACTCCCACCAATTCAGTAATATCAGCAGAGTGATCAGATAGAGACTTATGTGGCCCAAGTTTTGTATTGTATTATGTTGCATTGTATTATAGCATTTCATATTGCATCAGAATGCATTGCACCACCTTCAGTTGTGTTATATTTATTTTTGCTTGTTAAGAACAATCAACTCTAAAAATTGTGGGAACCCTTGTAGAACATTCCATGGGCTTCTGTGCAGTAAGAACAGATGTCTCAGTAACGACTATCACATTAAACCCATTGACTTTAGTCATTTCTACTACCCCTCTTGTTTATAATTAATAGAAATTGACAAATAAAACCTATGGATACTATTATAGTTTTTTTTTACCTAATGTCTGATCCTTCAAGCACTGAAATTAATGGCAAAACTCCCCCAGTTACAGTCAGTGGAGGGTTTACACTAGCACTGCAGTAGCAGAAAGGGCTTTGATTCATTTCAGTATTTAGTTCCATTTAGACAGAAGATTTGTAATTCCTGCAATCATCTTTTTGCAAAGACAAGGTGCTCATATTATTAAGGAAGAGCAAGTATCACCACAGGGTGAAAAGAATCCCATAACCCAAAAAATATCCTAGCAATCATTCTACAAAACAATAATTATGCAAAGTTCAGGGAATTAGTATTGTACAGTGTCTAATTCATTGCCAGAGTACAGAAAATTATATTTATACTCAGGTTGTGTTTTAAATACAGAAAGATTTGTTTATAATCATGTCATAGACAGTCTCGCATTCAAGTCTGTTCATTAGTTCCAGCCGTGCATATGGGTAGCCAGCTTGGAAAAAATAATTGTCATCTACAGATTATTTCAGACTTGTGTTTAAGTAAAGACTGTTTATACCAAATATACAGGGTCTGAATGCAAACTACAACCTGTGCTTAAGGCACTAGGCCCACTGGCAGTTTCAGCATGAACATGTACAAGCTGATTATTGTGTGAATTTGGAGACAGTGGAATGAGGATGTTGCTGTGCTGCTCCTGGATGGAACTTCTGACAGAAGCTCTCATAGATCACCACCTATTACAAACGTCAACAAATTCTCCTCTGACTTATCTAAGGTTCAAAAAAAAGGTTTTTTTATTGTTATCTGCAACTTGCTAACTAAGGCTAACTAATCCAACTTAGCTGTCTGTACAAGGAAAGTAAATATACAGAAACCTTTCTCTGGCACTGAAAGCAGTTGGCAGATCCTGGCCAAGAGGTCAAGAAGCTCTCCCAGCCCCCATGAGAAGATGGCTGCATGAAAACTGCCTGCTGCCAGCAGTCTGGCTGGCCCATGAATATTTCTGTCCTGTGCCCAGAAATTGCTTAGGGAAATACTATTTAGCTCAAGCCAAAAATCATGCTGGGGACTGTACTAGCAATTTAATGATGTAGAAAATTTGAGTTCTAGAGCCTGGGAAAATTCTCTGAGACTTTCATTTGTTAGTGTGGCTGTGGCCTCAGAGCTAGGGGCTTCCTCTAGCCTTTTGCCTTCATGGAAGAGCCAGGTAAGATCCTTGATATTCTGCACTTTAAGAAAACATTGAGCTGTATGGCACTCCAATTAAATTTAAACATCTGCTGCACCATCTATTGTTAAGAAATTAAGGAATGACATTTCTTTTCTGTCTTTACTGAACTGCCAAAACATAGTTGCTTATGGAGTTAAAGTGACTGGTACTTTTCTCAGTGCTTCTGGATCACTTTTCAGAGGCACCTACTACCCTCCATGATGTCTCCAGGGAGAAGAGGCTGGCATTCCTGCTCAGCCTGTCACCCGAACCCCGTGTTACTGTCTGAAATAGCAACACCACAGCTGCAAGGCTCTTTGCCTAGGGACAGCAAGTGTTGATCAGAGTCAGCAATATTACATAAACTGATTTGGAACACTTGCAGCCAAGCATACCACTCCACAGCACTTATCAAAATGTGCTAGCCTGCCAGTAGTGCAGATTCTGCCCTTCCAAAAGGTACAGCAGAGATCCTTCCCAGGACTGCTTTGGGACTAGTCTGTTCAGTCTTCTGAGAGTTCCTCACAGAACACATCCGTCCTGCAACCTGTTACTAGAAGGAAGAGTTTAGTTTTCAATTACTTACAATGGTGTAAACATGAGTCGCACACAGAGCCAAAATAAATGTCACTCATAGTCCTTGCTCAGAGTTACACTCCCTGCAAAACGCCTCATGCTGTCAAATGACAAACTAATGTTAACTCCATTGCACCTGATAATGCAAGCTTTCAAACAGTTTTCTAACTAATTTTGACTGTAAATGACTACAGAAAATAAACTTTGAAATACTTACATTTTCTGCACCCCAGACTAGTGCCTAATTATATTCCAAGGAAATAGTAAACTCTTCTATCACTGATGAATGGTTGGCAACATCGTTTATCTTAATGGATATATATTACTTTGAACTAAGTCTTTGCCATCTGTTCTGCTCCATAATTAGGAATGTAAAAAGAACATATTTCACAATTACATCACTAAAATGTATAATGTATGTGTCTTTAATGCATATGTATGCTCTCTGTACAATGTAATATGCATCCGTGATGTTTTTACCATGATTCAGAAATAAATCAGGATGGACAGAAGCTACTTAGTCGTTATATAGTAATTTCCTTGACTGTCAACTTTGTTCACAAAATTCGGGACATTATAGTAGAAAGATTCTACTGTATAAGCACCTAAAGCCAGGTAAAAGTATATATGTAAAAAAACTGGAATACATCCAATAGAATAATTTTGATTTCAGTATGTTTAAAAAATAAACTTATCAAGATGTAACTACATTTCTGTAACCTTATGTTTCCTGCTGTTTAATGGACAGCTCTGAGATTTTACTCTAATCTATTGGGATTTATATGAATAGAGAAACTGAAATAATGATTTATGTAGCATTAGTATACCTTAAGGCAAATAAGAAATCCGAGGGCAAACAACATGTTTGATTCACTTACATTCCTTATATATTACATAAGGAACATATATAATTATACATATATATATATGTTCCTTATAGATATATTCCTTATATTCCTTATATTTTCATACTACTCTGCCCAGAAAAGAAGAAAAGAAAAAAGGAGAGAAAGAGAGAAAGAGAGAAAGAGAGAAAGAGAGAAAGGGAGAAAGAGAGAAAGAAAGAGAGAAAAAGAAAAAAGAAAGAGAAAAAGAGAAAGAAAGAAAAAGAAAGAGAGAAAGAAAGAGAAAGAAAAAGAAAAGTAGAGAAAAAGAAAGATTATCAATTTTTAAATTTTAATTGTCTTTATGTATTATGACTTCTCTTTTTGCTTACATGGTTATTGGTGGAGTTACTCTTCATCCGATAATCAAACATGGATTCTGCATTCAGCAAAAGTGCCATCAACTGAACAGTATCAGGAGAGTCCTTATGCTAAGTTGGAATTTGGAAACTAACAGTTAATTTCTTACAAGTTTTTGGTAACAATGCATTTTTAAAAAGACAGTACTAATTAGACTGAAGTCCTACAGAGATATATGAAGGTTTCTGTAAAAGCTCTAATTTTTGAACCATATGCCAACCTCCCAGTGCCATCATGTCCTGAGCCTTAAGAAGCCAAGTTAAAAGCCCTTCTTAGTCCCACAAACCCTAAGAGAGGGTAATGGCACCATATGTAAAGTATCTTCACTATACTATAGTGAAGTATAGTCCTACTATACTCATACTTCCATAAGTACTTCCATAGAAGGATGTCATGATTTCAGTATCAAGTAGAATATTTCAGGTATCAAGTTGCTACCTAATTCAGGACAGCATATGGAAAATGCAACAAAATACATCCATACATCACACAAGAACCACGTGGTACTGTGGTCACTGCAAGAATCTTTCACACTAAGGATATACAGTGGAATGAGTCAGGCTTTCCACTTCTGCACACTGGGTGCCATCTGTATATTGGAAAGTACCTTGTTTAGATTGTACTGGAGATTTTGGGTAATTCTGAAAGGAATTCTGTCTTATTGTCTCAGCTTGCCTGCCATTAGTGGAAAGGTTTGTACTGCAAAAGAGACTCATTGTGATAATGAGCCAGGCTCTGGGAGTCACAGGGCTTGAGATTGTATCACAGGCTGAAGATGACAGTTTATCATATCTTCCTGGTGCCTCTGGATCAAACAAGGTCCCTGTGTGGGTAACCACTAGCCCTGTGATGATGTGTGGTAAAGTATTGTTCTAAGGTAGTCAAATTGACTGAAGTATGAAGCAATAAATATCTAAAGAGAAAACCCCTCAATTTCTGCTACAGAAAGGGAAAAAAGATGGACAGCCAAAAATCAACCCACAATCCATGTTTCCTGATCAGGAAACATTTTGAAAGCCAGAAAAAGCTGCTGCTGCTCTGAGCAGCATACTGGATGTTTATCATTTCTGACTTCAGCAATCATTGTCAGTGTATCCAAGAGCACTATCAACAAGCTCAGGGACATGTGGATAGTTTGTCTATTTAAAATGGATTTAGGATGCAGAAGAATTTTCACAAGTGGTAGATTACTACCCTGGACGTCTAAGAAAAATATCTGGTAGGTCATTGTTTAATCTTTTTTAAATAGTGGACCTGCAATGCATACTACCTCTCCCAGTGTTGTACTCTGGCATTTTATAAACAGACCAACTGACTCAGTAATACTCCTTTATGTTTTCCTCATCACTGATCTAAAAGCAAGTTTCTCTTACAACCTGTTGCATGGCAAGGATGAAAGAGTGATGTTCAAAAACAAACAGAACAAAGAGTGAGGTCAAGCAGCAGCATGCACAGAATAACTGTCTGGAGGTCAAGAGATTTGGGTTCCCTGTTTAGTCTCTGTCATTGGATTCAAACTGTTGATCTCAAGGAATCCACTCGCTCCTCACCTTTTGTCTCTATTTCTTGTTTTCAGATTAGGGAGTGAATTTCATCTCATTTGGCAAAGGTGACAGCTGAAAACTGGAAGAGCCCTTTCTTCACACCATGTATTGACTCATTCTGCTATTAGAAATGAAGACCCATACGGTGGCCCCATGGGGTACCAAGTCAACTGCATTTTTGAGGTCACTTGGTGTGTGGTTTTCTATATACCTTAGTCTCCTAGGATTAATTTCGTCCCTTTTTCTGTTGTTAAAACCAAAACATGTTAAAACCAAACCAATCCTAAATTTAGTGGCATTAAGACCTGGGATGATTTTGACAAGTATTTGCCAACAACTTTAAAATAATAGCTATGGGATTCCCAAAAGTTCAAAACTGCTCTTAGCACCTTTCAGAAGGTCTCAGTGACTAACAAACAGTATCTTTGGCAGAGGTAGCCACTCATCTTGCTGACAAAATCTATTTATCAGGGATGAATCTGGGTAAGGGGGACTGTCAGCTTGTAACCCATGCTCAGTTATCTCTGAAATCACCCATCCTCAACTTAAATTTTTCTAGAATTTTTAAAGTTTTCAGGTCTGTTGAGCAATTAGAGCTGGCCACAGGAAGAGTAATCTAACTCTTCTCAGACCTAGATAAGAGCAACTTTTGTTCCAGTTACTTTTCTCGACACCATCAAAGATGTAGATCAGAGGCTGTATTATTTGAATTCACTCCTGTGTTCTAGCTACAGGAATTTTACACCAGGTAGACCCTACAGACTACAGACACCAGGCAGACCCTATGTTATACTGCCATAGACTCTACTGTAAATGTGTTATAGTGACATAGCAGTAATATTAACTGAGTGTTGCAATGTGTGCTGTTCACAAAGGGTTTAATACCTATTACAGCTTACCTCTTTAGACTGAGACTGAAAAAATTATCTGCTCTGGTTTGCAACCATATTACATTTTTCAAGACTGCTCTGCTCCTTTCTGTTACATTTCCTAGAGAGCACTATCAAAGGACATAATTTTTAAACAGAAAAAAGTATGCAGTTATTTATAAATTCATAGAAATATTGTTGCTAAGACACTATTGTAAATCACAGGCACCTCATGCACATCCCAGCAGGGGACCCTGACAAGGTTCCAGGGCTATTGCTGAAATACAGCACTCTAATTAAGAAAATGCTCAAGCTCTGAATATTCCAGAGGTGATTTTGTTTGCTTTAAGCCATCTTCTTACATTACAAGAAAAATGTTGATTAAAATGGGAAACATTTAACTTCAGAGTTAAGAAGAAAATCCTACTTCACTTGTTCAGAATTCTGCTCAGAATTCTCAGCTCCAGATCACTCATTGAGCTTGTTCATAATTCTGAGCTCCAGATCATTCTTTCTGTTGTCAGTCAATGTTTAATCTGGGAGACTGATCACAGAACACAGTAGTGAAAACTCTAATGTGAAGTGGCTAGACTTGTCAATACAGCCCTTTAAAACCTCCTTCCCATTTCTCTTTTAAAATTTTTCTAACAATACTCTTAATTTTTCTAACAACAAAAGTCATATTAAAACTCTGCTGGAGAACAGAGGCATAGAGCTTGATACACTATCAAGCCCCATACTTTGGTATGTGTTTATTTTACATAGATAAAAGACTAATTAAAAAATTAACTAATAATAAAGAGTAGACATAAAATATTTTTTATTAAGGTCTTTAACAGAAAAAAATGATGTTAAATTTTGTTTTAATTATTTTAGTATTGCTCTCCAAACTGACTATCCTATCACTTCCTGGGAGATTACTGTCTTTGGAAAAGACTTAGAAGAAGAAATAAATAAAAGCCACTGAATAAATCCAGAAAACAAACAAAAAAAAGTCAAGCTTTCTATTTTAAGTGTCTACAACCATAGGTTTTACGAAAACGGTGGGGTAGTGTCTTGGAGCAGGCAAACACTCTTCTATTGATTTTTTTGAACAGGACAGCCTTTGGCAGAGACAGACATCTGGTGAAAACAATTTAAACCATTACAACAGGATTCAACAACATCTGGTTGATCCAAGAAAGGTATGAACATGAGGAAAAGAAGGTGTGCAAAACTGAGATCCTGTTTTGAGCAGAAGAACAACCACTATAGACATGGTTATCCCATTTAAAGAGAAATCTTCAGGATGCTCAGGAGTAATAAAGTAACACTTCACTAACCTTTAATCATCACATATGGATTACAACAGCATATAGCACAGGGAAAAGAAACCAAAACTGAACTGACTTTGCTATACAGTCAAGTTAGCTTAGACATTGCTAGTCCATTCTCTGGCAAAAGGACTCCAGGAACCCTTTTCAGTGTGGTTACTGCAGTGTCTGCTTTCCAAGTACGTGCACAATGCTGTGCTACAGACACACGCATATCTACAAACAATTTCAAATATACAGGACTCTTGTCAAGACCTCTGTTCACTATTTTGACTTATCTGAAGGTGTGTGTATGTTTTAGAAAAAGTCACTTATTAACATCAGGGTGATTTAAGGACAGGCCATAGTCTGAAAGTGCCCTTGCACCTGCAGATTGAAGTCTGACTCTTAATCTTAATTGATAATATTCTGATAGGTTAAGAGCATACACCAGAGTGCGTGTGCATGTACACATGTGATTTTTAGAACACGAACACAAATCTTCCAGCATAGTTGGAAATTAAACTGTCTAGTATTAGTCCAAATCCTGTCATTATTTTAAACTACAGATTAGTTTCCAGTTAGACTACATTCATTATTTGTGCAAAACAATGCTGTAGTAATGACCTAACCTGAATGTTAAAAAATCAATTCAAAACCCAAGACGTAAACAGGAATATTATCTGACTTAGACGGTATAATAGTAGGGGTATTCCAGTTTTATGTGCACTCATCTTGTAACAAATATTACTTCTGCAGTTGAACAACAGCCAAAAATAGCTAAGAAATTTTCCTACTCCATATAAGGCTTTAACATAAATTTTTTATTTTCTCCATCAAACTGTAGAACATTTTCTCACTCACAGAATTCCAAAGAGATTATGATCATTTTTCAATATTTTCGGGTGTTTTTTTCATCAAAAAGGAAAGTATCCTAAGCTATATATTGATATTTAGTCATAGCTTTGACTAGAAGCAGAGAATGCAGGAGTGCTCTGTGTTCTACAGCCTTCAAAATCTATTATCAAAAGACACTATTTGGATCACCGAGGGCAGTTTTTTGTTACATAATATTACATAAACTCTTTCTTAAAGTGACCAGCCTCATCTTAACATTAGTTCTTTTTTTTTTGCCACCCAGAAGAAAGTCCCAGAGCAGCATTTCTTTTCTGAAAAAGTCTTTTAGATTCAAAATCTAAACTGATTTATGACTTTTACCTTGGGCCATGACCATCCTTTTCCCTTTTCCACCCACCGGTAATTAGTTCTTTGATACAAGAAACATTCCAGCCTCCCTTAGATCTTTGGCTAGCCTATATTTGACATGCTCTTGGAGTTTTTCTTACAGTAGCTCTTTATTTCTTCACTTACCCAATAGGCTTTGTTTGAGCCTTGCTGAAGGAATGACTGCAGCATGAAGTCATTCCATGACAGATGCTGAGAGAAGCAGAAATGCTATATAAATATTTTCAATCAGAGCTCACATTTCCAGGAGAACAAAGTCAATCCATTGCAATAAACTGAAAAACAAAAACAAAAACCCCAAAACAAAACAACACAAACAAGTTCTCATATTCTGGTACCCCTAAAAGTAGTTGCCATGAGGCAACTCAATTTCTGCTCTTGATTGGGAAGAATCAGCAAAAAAGGAGAGGGCAGTACTTCCACTAGATTTCATGTTCTTCCACTTTCTTTTCAAAGAACCCCCCACCTTTAAAATTTCCTATTTCAGGATGACATTACAATGACTTCTGGGGTTTAGCAAACTTTTAACATTTATCTGCCCTATGAAAGGGCAGATAATACAAAAGTATTGCTAAAGTAAAGGAACATTTTCTTTCAAAAGCACTGATGAAGAATACACAATCTCCCTTTCCAGTCCATTTCCTTAGGGTGGGACTGCTTTTGCCTTATTCTAGCTGTATAAAGGTTGAGGTGTTGGTCTGAGGTAGTTGGGTAACCAGACTGCTCCTACAGTCAGCACAGAGATACTCATCTAAACAGGGCAGTTCAGTAGGTGTATAAAATATGTGCCCTAGGCTTTCCCTAGACTTAATGCAAAAAAGACAGACACATTCAAAGTTCTACCATGGATGAGGTGAATCTCATTTTCTTTCTTCCACCTTCTACGACGTATAGGAAGCTAGACCGGATCACGATCTGAACAACAATGTACATTAGCAGTTGTTCCAAAATAGCAACCAGAGCAGCATAACTCCAGCACAATTCAGATCATCATTTGGCCCCCGGTGTTGAGTAACTCCCATACTTTCAAAATGAAACAGTTTGCAAACCACCGAAACTGCAAGCCAAAACTTGCTAGGTTGGCTTGTCATCAGAAGAGTTGTTGTGGGAAAGTGCTTAGGGAATATAAATATGCCAATCTATCCTTTTACTCTTAGTAAATCACATCTCTGTCGGTGGCCCTAATATTAATTCTGGTACAGTAATGCAAATGAAGAGGATATTCCTGCATGAAGAACTGAATTCATCTAAAGGCCTTCAATTTTTCTCCAGTTATATAGTGACAGATGTCTGTTTCCATTATAAATCTATAATTCTTGAAAAAGTAATTTTCTTCATGGAGAAATCCTTCTATGGCAGGGTAGTAAACAGTGCAGAAATGCTGCACACACAGCATAGTTTGCATATTTAGTTCATTATAATTGCCCCAAGGTCTTTTGGACGAATCTCCTATATCTCGGCACTATTCAGACTGGGCTCTGTTGCTTCAACATTTGAGTTTTGCAACACTCCACATCTATTTGTTGTATACCCTAGAGTCAGCTTAAAATACGCAAAGCTGTCATCAAAGTTGGCTTTGATTTCTGTTTTAAGTTCTATTTTAGATAAAGCATTACTTCCTTTTTAAAAAATTATATATATATTTGTGCCTTGAGGGATTTTTTGTAAGCATTGGTGCTAATGAATAATCTATGTAATTAGAAAATATGTCTTAATTTTTGGCAAATTACTAAATTCCCCACTCTTCCTTCTCCATTAAAAGATGAACTGTTTAGAAATGAAACATTAGAGTATTTACCAACACAATTAAACTGTGTATAGTGATCTCAATTAGTGTATTTTACAAACAGAAAATAGCTTTGACTCTTCTTTGATTGGCCAGCTAGAATTCATTAACATAATTGGCATTCACTAATGGCAAAATTTACAACACAACAATAATCTACCAAATCTACCATAATACTATGCCAAAAATAGGAAAAAAATCTATTCAATTTAGAAGATAAAGATATTCAAAACACTATTCATTAGACAAACTTTCCAAATTACCAACTATTTCTTTCAGGTCATCTTGCAGGCCATCCCAATGTAACGTCTGAGAAAATTTTGCTTCTGACAATTCACCAAATGCAAAGTGGCAGCAGTTTACACAATAAATCAACCTGCTTCAAACATGCAGCACACAGGCATGGTGTAGCAGAGATTTAAGTGAGGAGGTAGTTCTATAAAGCCATCTCTTTAAGAGTCAGTTTGAGGACTTTCATTCTTCCAGATGACAATTATGGAAAAATTTTATTTTCTATTCTAAAATCCTCTTAAATTTTGTGGAGTTGAAGGACCTCACTTGATGCAAGAACTTAATGAAACCAGGAGGGTTCTGATTCTGATTTGTGCTTTTAAAGATCATTTGAGTGACTAAAAAGGGGAGTAGAGACAAGCACAACCATCATTTTAAAGCATCTACTATACAATTATCCAATATCAGGTAATTCAGATTAAATGAAAACTAATAGAAAGAAACTTAACTTGGTTAAAACTGGAGCTAGATAGACCTAGAAAAAGAATAAGCTATAGTTTCTATTGATACAAGCCCAAAAGGTCCCTTTTACATATTGTGTTCTGAGAAGAAAATATTAAAATGAGAAAAAGAGAAGATGATAAGGACAGAAACTTCCTACACCCAGTAGTTTGCTGAGAATGTGCTGAGGTGGAAAGACTTTTCAAGCATTAATACATACAGAAAGGGACCCCTTAGCACCAGTAAAAAAAAAAAAAAATTCAACAAAACCCCCATTCTGAAAAATACCAAAGGGAGAAGGAGAAGTTAGAAGAGGGGACAATTCACAAACCCTGTGAAACCAAAAGTACAGTTCACAAGGTTCACAAAACCTCAAAACAATACAAGGTTTGCCCATCCCTTGCCATTAGTCATCTACAAGAAATGTTCCTCCCTGACCTCTGATGAATCCGCTCCCTTGCATAGTTGTTCCTTCTGCTTTTGGATATGGTGCTCTGTGTTAGGGTGCTACACACACTGACTTTGAGGAATCTGTGTTCTGAGAGCGAACCTACATCTAGCAAAAAGAACAGGTGACTTTACTGAGTAGACATAGAAAAGTTTGTAACTGAGGAGACAGGCGACATTCTCTGTGTGTTACACTGGAACACAGCAAAATCCTGCAATAAATTAATTTTCAGAGCCACCACTGAAACATGGAACTGTGCTCTCCAAAAAGGTAAGAAATATATCTCAGTAGCAGGAAGCATACGGACAGATTTCCCAAGGAAACTGACAATTTACCTTAATTTTCATCCACCCCACTCTCTCTCTTCCCTGCTATTTTGGGACTTGAGGAAAATCTAGAAATGCTATATTAAGAGGTTCAAGCACAACAAATCTGTATGGGCTCATGACCCAGTTTCACACACAGAAGTAGTTATCAGGGTTGATTTTCCTTTTCACCCGTAATTTTCATGAACTTACCTCTGTCTGCAGCTACTGTTCTACACTAAAGACAGTAGAGTTGCATCACCCTGCAGGGAGTACTGGGGTGGAAGGAACCAGATTGCTTCCTGGAGCTCTACATTTGCATTGGAGACATGAGGTGTGATTTGTGACACCCTTAGCAGAAAGCACTATTTCCTTCCAGCATGAGCAACCACTTCTGGTAGGCTGTCTGTGGGGGAGATGAAGGTGTGCTTACACTTACTGTCAGCATATTCCTTTGAAATGCTTTCAGGAGATCAAACCCCCACATTCTTAAACACAGCAGATGCAATCCTGGACACACACAGGCCAACAACACAGTTTAGAATGGAGTGAAAGGGACAATTTATTTCCAATTAAAAAAGGAATAGTGTAAGAATTTTCTTTCAACATCACATTTCCTTCCAAAGAGACAGAATTTTGCAGTCAAGATACAATACTTACAATTTACCCTCCAAAGTCTTTCTCCTAAAGGTTTGGAAAGCAACTTGATACCAGAATTCAATAGCATGAACATTGAAACTCTCTAAAGCCACCTTGTATCCTTACTGGATAATAATGGGTGAGGGTGGAGTCACATACTATTTGAACAACAAAGCAAACTGGAAGCTATGATAAATAAATGCCTGAAAGAAAACACCCTGGCCCCACCTCTGTCTGATTCAAATGAAAAAATACCAGTTTCACCCAAACCACAAAGGCACACATGCACACACACATACACACAAACACTGCAATTTTAAGTTCCATGATTCGATGACTGAAGCATTTTGAACAGGTGAATTAATGCATCATTGAAAACACTGCCCTGTAAATGAGAACTCACAATATTCACAAAACACATTTCTTTAATGCTTTTATTTTCTAAAAATTTTAAAGTTTCAAAAATAAGGTTCAGAATTTACCATCTCTATTTGTTCTTAAAATCCTATGCAAACATTTTGTATTACTTTTACTGTAGTTTGCTACAGTGCTGGCTGCTTCCCTTTGATATAGTGTCTTCCTCAGTTCATGCCTTGCCTTACTAATAGATTCTTTGTTCCTTTGATCTTTCTCTATCAGTGAAGAGCATCTACCCTACCTCTTCGTTGTATTCCCTGCTTTCATTGTGTCTCCTTTCTTTCTTGCATGCTTAAGTATATAAGTGGAAAGGCCAAGTACTTTTCTTCACATATTTACAGTTTTCTTCAACTTAACCCTCTTCTTGACTGCACATGGCCAGAAAACTGAAAAGTATCTCCCTACTGAATGACAAGCTGCAAAGTCAGAGAGTAGCTGCTATCTTTCTGGAGCCATATAGAAATAAACGATAAGAACAGCCGTAACAGGTAAAACCAAAGATCTCTTTAGCCTAGCATTCAATTCCCAACAGTGATGATTAGCAGGTGCCTAGGGGAGAGCACACAAACAGGGCAAGCATAGAATATATAAGTTCTGTACATTCTCACAGCCTCCAGTAATCTGTGATTCAGAGATATGATCATGTCTTCTATCTCCAAAGAGGCCAAAGAAGCCTAGGGAGACGAAGAATGAAATACGACTCAGGGAACATGCTGTTAAGGGAAGCACAACTAACTTGAAAGGAGGAAAGAAAATGTATCTGTAAATTAATCCAAATATTAAAAGTTGCTCTAAATAAGTTTACTTCAGGTACAGGATGCAGTCTAGCCACAGAAGATATAGCAGCCTGAACTCTGTAGTGTAGCTGTGCAGAGCTACAGGCTGCCACTTCCAGATACATGCCTAAAAGGAGTCCCCAACCCACTTTCGTCAAGGTAAGTAAGTTGCCCTAAAGGATTTAAATAGCAGGTCTTGCTAACACTTTTGCCTGACGTGTATTAGGGAACACTCACAGATCTACTGTCTGGTTGCATTCAGAAGAGAAGCAGTAAGTTCTTGAACCGGCGTGGGCAGGCATGGCTGGTGCTATCAATCCACAAAGCCAGGAAGGAGAACAGACAGACCCTGCGGCAGCCAACAGTGCAATGGTTCCCAGTTTTCCATCATCACACTGCCACTGGAGATTGCTACACCTACCGTTTTGCAAAATGGCATGCTGTAGCAATGGACAGTCAGTGCCCTGTTGGTAAAGAGAAAATTCATTTGCTTTATGAAACGTGGGTGTCATTAGCAGAACAGCATCAAGGCTTTTCCATGACAGCACTCCTTTACCAATTCTACTGCTCTAAACTGGGCAAAGTCCTTCCTAGATTTCTTCAAGCAACATCAGCCTTCACATTGTTAAATAAATTATTAGGAATAACTTATCTGATTTTGTCAGAAGGAACTAGAAAGAGTACATGGTAATTTCCAGCTGAAGTCCAGGATAAGACAAAGGATAACAGAAGGTAACAGTATGCACCTAGAAAGCCATGACAGGTTATCTTCCTTCAGTTGCAATAGCTATTTGTAGAGCATACCTCCAATCATAGTGTCACAGACAAACCAGTACAACTCAGATTTTTCCTTAAGGCATTGTCAGTTAGTACAAGTTTTGATCACTGATGCAGGTATTAAAAAAAAAAAGAAAGAGAGCATAATTAAATGACACTTAGAGAAAGAGATTTCCCTCCCTGCCCAAGCTCATATTATGTCAAACACTTCTGCTCCCAGGCTGTTGGTCATAACTAGCACAATACTCATTGTGGTTTACTGGACATAGTCTGTCCCAGTTCCTCCAGTGACATGACAGGCAAAAGAGGAGATTGGATTTTTATGTTCAATGGTTCTTTCTACCATTTTCTGTTTATTGATTCTATCTACATAGTAGAGAACTTTGGCTTCTGCACTATTACAAAACCTGAAAACTGAATGTTGCAGTGTTTTGGAATTTGACATTTGGACAGGTTTCCTCCTACTAATTTATGGGATCTGAACAGGGTGTTTATATTGTTCTCCCACAGAAGAAAAGAACTAAAGCGGTTCCACAGTGAAGGATGGGGTACACTACCTTTCTGACTCCATAGGAAATTCATCCATATTCCTTCAAATTCCTCCACATTTGACAATCCAGAAGGAATACTTTGTGACACAATGAATATTTGAAGCCTTGAGACAATCTCACGTGATTACCGCTTTGCCAGAGCCAGTTATTCTTACAAGAAGGCTGTGGGGAGCTGCGAGGAGTTCTTTTAAAAACGGATGGTCGGGAATGAAATGAAGCCAAGCGAGGCAAACCTTGTATCTGAGAACAATTTAGTGGTAACGAAAACAAGAAGGAAAAGGAGTTGCCCGAGCGAAAGAGGGCTAGAAAGGACAGAAAAGAGGAAAGGAAAATGGAAAAGGACTGGGGGAGAGGAGAGAGAGAGGACAGAGAGAAAAGAGGGCGTTATCCCCAGTCAGTCGGGGCAGTGCTGTGGGCGCCCCGGGCCGGGGCTGCGCTCGCTGCCCGCCTGGCCCGGGCTGGCTCTGGGCGAGCGGCGCGGCTCCCGGCGG